>JALRMI010000339.1:0-32003 GCA_026120165.1 Leptosphaerulina australis
CATAGTTAGCAATCGATACACTCTACAACCACTTTTGACTTGAGCAGAGCTATCCATTAGGTAGTCATACTACGACTAATGGCACTAGTTTCTTAACAATATCATTATAATCTGGAATTTTAAGTGCTACCGAGCGCTGTATAAGCGTACTGACACTATAGAGACCATATTACTGTGTTAGGGGCAAACAGAGCTGCTAGATATTCTCATATATAGGTCAGCATCACAGGCGCCTAATTCACAGTCCATGTATGGGAGTTCGAGATTGAACAAAGCGTGACTTGGCTCCTGATCTCACAATGTTGGCTCTATGCCCCGTAGAAATCGATTATGCATGCAACATAATTTCAGCTATAGAGAGCCCCGCTTATGCCCGCTCAACATCCCGGTGGTAGGTGGTTTCATAGTGGTTACATATTACACCTGAGTCGATAAATACTGATTGACGATCACCACCATGACTTCTCTGTTTACTTCTGTCGATATACCCTCTCGATTCCTACTCGGATAGGTCCAGGAGGCAATGTGACCTGCACCCTGGTGGAGGAGTATGTCGCGGATTGAGGAAGAGTTTGAGGAGGAAAGGATGGGCAGCAATCACGGTCACGACCGTGTATCGATTTATGCGGGGATCACGATCACAATCGTGTATCCAAAGGAATCATGATGTTTCTCTGTCACTGCTCTCACGTGGTAAGGGCTAGCATCAACATTCAGTTGTGCTAACTAGTATACCGGTGTAAGATAATCAGTTCTTGGGGTTCATTCTTCCAATGAGGTTGGCCCGAGCCGTGTTTATGTACATGCGGAGATTACACGCGTCGATCCCCCCTTTCTTGTCCGAATATACTCACAACTTCACTGAAATTGAAAATGGTCAATACAAATCATATTTTCAGATCCTTCTAATGCCCACGCTTGAATCCACGATTTTTCGTCTCAACAAAAGAGCTTTTGGTCTGATGACAACATGGCGAACATAGCCGCTAAACGCAGGGTGTTTTACGATCACTAGGAACATGTCCAGACTTTGAATCTATATTATGTGCTCGTTCGTAGTGAGCATTAGTCGTATAAAGGGTTCCAAAATGGTAACTTGAAGACGAGAATTTATGGAACGTGTATTGAAAATTTCCGATCCTGAGTGAGGACCTAGATGCTAGCTACGGTTCTCAAGGGCTCTTAGAGTATGTAAAGTTGTAAAGAATTGGATCCATAACTTTTTAAGCAGTGCAATAGAATCAGCCTCTGGTATTTAACAAAGTCCTCTTTCAAAGTAGCAGGATCGTTAATGATCTCAATGTAACGAAATATTCATTCGTTTATCGACAAAGAAGCAATACTAATGGGCAGGGTGTATAAGACATCTTGGAGAATCATACATGTTCGCTGGAAACGTTACTTTTGAAGAAGTATAACTAGAAAGTTGCCCTGAAAAGGGGCACTAATTTGAATATTGCGAGACTTGATGAGGACACTGCGATTGATAGATATTATTATGCCTAACCAGTACCAAAAGTGTTGAAGTGAAGGATCACTCCGTACATATACCAATCCCGGCAGAGGTGAATAGGCGATCGTCATTTTGTTGTTGCTTGCGCGATCAAAAAGCTTATAAATACATGGGAGTGGAGACAGCGGCTTTGCAGGGCGGATAAAACGGCGATGCCGCATGATCTATGTAGGGGTTTAAGAAAAACTATACCAGGTAGTTTATCGGCTGCTTGTGGTCAACGACAAGCATGTTGAGAGTACTGAAAACACAGGACTAAATAAACACCGCATTCCAGTGTGAGTGTCTTCAAGAGAACATCTTAGGAATTGTGGTCATAGTGTAAGTGTCTTGATAGTGGTTCCAGCTCCGTGAGAGGCGATCAAGTGCCATATATATGCCTTAATAAGATAGCTGCCGAAAGCATTTCATCTGGATGTACTGTTAGTTAGGGAAGGCTTCTTACCCTCTTCAAATTCTCAATCAACGCCTTTCTAAGAAACTGTCACGGACGTGCGATTGTAAATGAGCGAGAACCAAATGCTGGGGTATCACATTAGGTAATGAATGGATATCTAGAAATTCAGAAAAACCTGGAGGTGTCGTTGTGCTATGACGATGGGTGTGGGTGCACCCCGTACGCCCCACCAACAAAAAATGGGTGTCACTCGGAAAGCTGTATGCAACAGCAGCCCGTTCTCATTGGCTTTGAAGAAGTCTGAAGATTTTCAGTACATCTAAGGCATCGAGCTATAGTAAGTAAACTGCTATGTAGTCTTTTGTCTGCTTGTGACCATACTCAGATTGTCTTGCCTCGGGTACCTCATAACAGTTCGGATCTTGTGCTTGCATCTTCCTTCTTGTGCTACAACAAGAGGCAGGCATCCGCTGTTCCGTAAGTGAGAATTTGAGGCAACGATCCTAGCAAGACCATCAAATAGTGCGCTCCTTTTACACGCCGGTCAATGTCGGGATAAGAAAAATATCCTCGAGCCTCCGTAAGCATATTCAGGTAAAGAGAAGACTCAGAATGCGGGTTCAAATTGGCTGCTGGACTGCTGGACCGGCAATTGCGACACAAATGCAAAAACAGGCAACATGCCTTGACTCAGCCCAGATTTGGAGCCCCGCAGCAGAGCCTCAATATTCTCCACAGGCTGAGCAGACCAATTCCAGGCACGCTGGAGTTGGTATCGTGCGGCAGACTTCGGTGGATACATCGAAATAGATGAGGCTTAGCGTACCAAGATCCAGCATCGAGTGGTGGGGACTGATATAGCATGCGTTTTTACGAAAGACTTTGCATCAAATACGCTGCAATACGATTGGTAAACTGAGCAAACTCGCTCGCACGTTGCTTGGTATACAACAAGTAGTGGCCAGCTACCATAATTAGAGAACAAGCTTCTCGCTTCTAAAATGACACCAGAAGGTTCTGTTACCTTGGCGGCGGGGTGGAAAGAGACACCGAGTTTGACCGGTGGACCTTACCAATTGTTGAGTCTCATGCCCCTTGGCGCAAGCAAGAGCATCGATTTGAAATGATAGTAGAACGAAGAGGCTGGCCGCCAAGACATCTCCATGTTCGTAAAAACGCCTTAGGTCCGTTCGTGACAAGCTTTTAAACGTCGGGCTGATTGTAATGCGTCAATCGAATAAAGATGTGGAGCCCTGTGTGGACGCCACGCTTAAAGCCATGGTAGTCCAACCTTGGCAGAGGAAAGGCTATCAGCGGCCTCAAGGTTCAATTGGCAGGTGGGTGAAATGCAATGCTGGAAAATCGTTGGAACGTCATCTTTGCACAGGCCATTGCACGGATACTCGGCAAAAACGTGGGAAAGCCAAGATGGTTAGCGTGACTTGGCGGATGATAGCGGAAACTCTTGGCCACCCAGAACCTCGCCCTTCACTACTAATTCACCATCAATCACACCCCACAATACGTCACTTGTGTATAGGAAAGTGTTGGAAATCGTTGTAAATGCCTCAAATGTGTGACCAAGTTGTATGGCAATGGTTAAAGCATGGAATTCGGACTCCCGTTGGTTCCGCTGTGACCAAGCGCTGCAGTCCGCTGCATGCATCAGGCGCTAGACATACTCCAATTGCTACCGACGCGGTGACGTCTTGGGTCGGTTCCCACCCGCCAAGGGCTGGATACCTGATGAGGCTTGGCTGTCGCCATGTTCGCCATACCATGTCTTGCCTGCATCCCCAGGCTTGGGGTTTAAAGGGCTTCAATTCCCCAGATCTAGATTGCTTGTCAACTCCAAACTCCTTCTTAGCATTCGAACGAACTAAGATCGTTCTTTATGGGAGGAAATCAACCATCAACCGAAGGCCATAGGTCTGGCCAATCCAACGAGCCTCTATCCGCACCTGCCCACGCACTCTCTTTCCAGCAGGTAATTGAACAAACGAAGTGTAACCCCGACGATGGTCTTAGCACATCGGAAGCAAAATCTCGTCTTGAGAAGTTCGGAAGCAATGATCTTGGTGACGATGGCGGAGTGCAACCGGCAAAGATCCTGTTACGACAGGTGGCCAACTCTATGACCTTAGTAGGTTCCAGATATCAAGTATGATACAAATTGGGTCTGACAGATTTGCAGGTGCTTATAGCAGCCATGGCTGTCAGTTTTGCGATTGAGTCTTGGATTGAAGGTGGTGTGGTAACTGCCATTATCCTTCTCAATGTCCTTATCGGTTTCTTCCAGGAGTTCAATGCTGAAAAGACTATGGACTCTCTGAGGTCTCTCAGTTCCCCAACTGCCACCGCTATCCGAGATGGAAAGACAGTCACTGTTCCTACTATCGAGGTTGTCATTGGTGACTTGATCGAACTCAAAACTGGTGACACTATTCCCGCTGACATTCGGTAAGATATCTCAGGACCCGCATGATACTCTCTTGCTGACACTCTATAGTATCATTGAAGCTGTTAATTTTGAAACCGACGAAGCTCTCCTTACTGGTGAATCACTCCCAGTAAATAAGGATGCCGAAGCTGTCTTTGATGAGGATACTGGTCCGGGCGATCGTCTCAACATCGCTTTCAGTTCTGCCACCGTAACCAAGGGTCGCGCTCGTGGTGTTGTCTTCGCAACCGGTATGTTCACTGAGATTGGTTCTATCGCCATGTCTCTTCGCCAGAAAGGTTCTCGCGTACGCCCAGTCAAGCGCAAAGAGGACGGTAGCCGGCCCAAGCCTCATCGATATGCTCAGGCCTGGGGCCTGACTGTTGGCGATGTTGTGGGGGCTTTCCTTGGTGTCAACGTTGGTACCCCTCTCCAAAAGAAGCTTGCGCGCCTTGCCATTCTCCTTTTTGGTACTGCCGTCATCTGCGCCATTATCGTTCTCGGTGCCAACTCATTTTCCAACAACCGCGAAGTCATCATCTACGCTGTTGCGACTGGTCTCTCTATGATTCCTGCCTCGCTCACTGTCGTCTTGACAATCACCATGGCCGCTGGCACGAAACGCATGGTTCAGCGTCACGTTATTGTGCGCAACCTGAAGTCTCTCGAGGCCCTTGGAGGTGTCACTGATATCTGCTCCGACAAGACCGGAACTCTTACTCAAGGGAAAATGGTGGCGAAGAGGGCTTGGATCCCCGCGAAAGGCACATACTCTGTCGGTGTTACTGATGAGCCCCACAACCCTACTGTCGGCTCGCTGAGTTTTACTCCTAAAGAACCGCGTCACATCGACCCCGATCAGGATGAGAAGACACAGACTTATGAAGAACTCATCGAAGACAACCCACATCTCGTCGAATACCTTAAGGTCGCTTCCCTAGCCAACCTGGCAAACGTTCATCAGACCGATGGTCAGTGGAATGCACGTGGTGATCCAACCGAAATTGCCATTCAGGTTTTCGCATCCCGCTTCAACTGGAACCGCCTGCAATTTACCCAGGGTGATTCTCCCAAATGGAAGCAGCTCGCGGAGTTCCCATTCGACTCAGATGTCAAGAAGATGTCCGTTATCTTTGAAGAGATCGCTACTTCAAAGAAGATGGTTTTTACCAAGGGAGCTGTCGAACGTGTCATATACTCTTGTGATACATTCTATAATGCTGAGAGCAACGATGTTGTCAACATGGATGATGACTACCGCGAGGATATTCTTGCAAACATGGAAGCACTTGCATCATACGGTCTCCGTGTTTTGGCCCTTGCCAGCAAAGATTACGACGGCCCACTTCCCACTAAAGGTGAGGATCTTGATAGGAAGGCTGTCGAGGAGAAACTTGTCTTCCGTGGTCTTGTTGGTCTCTATGATCCTCCCCGCCCCGAAACTGCCGGATCTGTCCGTCAGTGTCAGAAGGCTGGTATCGAAGTTCACATGCTGACAGGTGACCACCCCGGAACCGCCCGCGCTATTGCCGCCGAAGTTGGTATCTTGCCTTCGAACATGTCCACTCTCGCCAAGGATGTTACCGATGCTATGGTCATGACTGCCACCCAATTTGACAAGCTCTCTGACGACGAGGTTGACGCCCTTCCGTTGCTTCCTCTCGTCATCGCTCGTTGCGCACCTAACACTAAGGTCCGCATGATCGACGCTTTGCACCGGAGGAAGGCTTTCGCCGCCATGACTGGTGATGGTGTCAATGATTCGCCATCTCTCAAGCGATCCGACGTTGGCATTGGTATGGGTACCGGCTCCGATGTTGCTAAGGACGCCTCCGACATCGTTCTGACCGACGACAACTTTGCTTCTATCCTCAATGCTATCGAAGAAGGTCGACGTATGTTTGACAACATCCAAAAGTTCATCTTGCACTTGCTAGCCCAGAACATCGCCCAGGCCTGTGTTTTGCTTATTGGTC
Source organism: Leptosphaerulina australis (assembly GCA_026120165.1). Classification (NCBI taxonomy): domain Eukaryota; kingdom Fungi; phylum Ascomycota; class Dothideomycetes; order Pleosporales; family Didymellaceae; genus Leptosphaerulina; species Leptosphaerulina australis. The sequence continues at coordinate 6,327 of JALRMI010000339.1, forward strand.
TTGCGTTTAAGGATGACTCTGGCCTCTCTGTATTCCCTGTCTCTCCTGTCGAAGTCATGTGGATTATCATGGTGACCTCCTCGCTTCCTGATATGGGCCTTGGCTTTGAAATCGCCGCTCCCGATATTTTGGATCGTCCTCCCCAGAGTGTAAGTTTGTTTACTATCGAATTTGTGGAAATAACATGCTAACCAATTCCAGCTCAAGCGTGGCGTCTTCACCATCGAGGTCATGGTCGACATGCTTTTCTACGGCCTCTGGATTGCTGCTCTTTGTCTCGCCTCCTTCTCGATTGTCATGTTCGGCTTTGGCGATGGCAATCTTGGCCACGGCTGCAACGAAGGTTTCAATGACTCTTGCGAAACCGTTTTCCGCGCCCGTGCCACTACGTTCGCTTGCTTGACCTGGTTCTCACTCTTCCTTGCGTGGCAGATGATTGACATGCGCCGCTCATTCTTCATGATGCAGCCGGGTTCCAAGAAGTACTTCACCCAGTGGTTTTACGATGTCTGGCGTAACAAATTCCTGTTCTTTTCTATTATGGGTGGCTTTATCACCATTTTCCCAGTCTTGTATATTCCCGTTATCAATACCGTTGTCTTTAGGCACCAGGGTATTAGCTGGGAATGGGGTGTAGTTTTTATTGCTACCTTCCTCTTCTTCGTCGGTATCGAGGCCTGGAAGTTCGCCAAGCGAACCTACTTTAAGAAGAAGGACCCCAATGGCGGCAGGAGAGGATCGATTGATCTTGAGGCTCGTGTCTTTGAGCGTTATCTCAGTACCGCTATCAGCACTGATGAGGACTCTACCGAGAAGAAGTGAGTGTAGAGGGCGTATTCTCTCATAATAACGTACAAACATGAACGTATGAGCGACTTTTTGATTCAATACTCCCAGTTGGGAGTGTATTCTTTTGATGATGCGGTCATCTTGGAGGACGGGCGTTTTTCTTATGCATGGCTTGCGATACCTTTACGCCTGACACGGTTGTTTCCTTAAGAAGGAGCTGAACATTTTCTTAGCTGCTAGATATCACTCTGCAATAATATCAAAATATAAATTTATATCTCATCCATTTATGTGGCATGTAAACTGAGTTCATGAACTGTCATCTTCTTCCATAGAAGCTGTTCTGCAATTCCCAGAGAACGGGTTCAAGTAGCAGACAGATGTATATTGAGTTGCAAAAGTATTATACAATTATGTGAAATATCACAGTTGTAGCCCAAGCATGTTGGTTTTGATCGGAATCGATAATATTGGTTATCTTAAAGTTAGGTACCAAAGATATTATCTGAGGTACGAAACCCTGGCCCATAAAGTTAAAATCTTTTAGCATGGGCATCACCGTGTCCTCCAACATAACGTTCCAGAAGATATTACCCCGCCGGAAAAACTTCATTGAGTCCCCCCAGACACTCTGCAGTCCCTGAACCCCCAAAAGCCGAAGGTCGCTCAAGTATGCATTGACGCTAACCTAATACCTGCTTGGTGGCCCCGCTCCTCTCCGCTCCTCTGCTGCCGAGGCTGGGCACACCAAGGCCGATTGAACCGAGACCCTTGGCGCCAAATGACCATTCTTGCGCTAAGTGGCTCCGTCGCCTCAACTCTTTGTCGACGAATGCGTCAGCCAAGAGAGTTCGGTGCCCTTGGAAGCATTTCTGTAGTCTTAGATGCGGTCTCGTGCTGCTTTGGTGCGTGCTTAGAATGGCGTGATGCCGACCAATGTCTGCTTGCATTTGGGGCCTTAGCGTGTGAACGCGTTCAGAGGGGTGCCTTGTCAGAGCCAAGTGTGCTGGCTACATGGTAGAAAGCGTGGCTGTGGAGGCTGAGTGCTTGGGATGTGGTGGATGGACTTGTGTGCGGGGGATAAGAGGGTCCACTATCCTCTCTCTTGCGACTTCATTTACGGCAGTAGAATTGCTATTCTCGTTAACTTCATAACTCGATATACTGCTTAAACGTGGAGTGAGACTGTCAGATTATCCACTGGAGATCAAACGTCGTTCGGCTACACGCGTAGTAGTGGTGCCGAGTTTACCGGTACACACTCGGATACCACGTCCGAGTTTACTCCTCGGATTTGCAAGGCAGACAGGAGGAGCACGGCTGTAAGAGCAAGGATGCCTGCAGTTGTCAGAGAAGCAGAACAGGAGGACCCCGTCATGCTCGAAGTACGGCGTTGGGATCAGCATGCCAACAGATCAATCATATCGCCCACAGCATTAGCATTCTTAATACCAGTGCTAGTTGTATTCTTCTTTGTGCCTTTGTGAGTCAGCAATATTGCCTATCAAATTATATAATGACGGACTAACGTTGCTTTCAGCGTTTGTATCTTTTGCATTCGCAAACGAAGACGAGATCAACCAGTCAGACGACATGGCCCGGCTAAACTACCAACTCTACAACGCTCCGAAGCAAGAGAGCGGCTGGCATTAGTAGCAGAGCTTTCGAACGTGACCAGAAATGAGAAGTTTGCATGCGTGGACCATGTTGAGGAAAAGATACACTCAGACAATGTTTCTACCTTGGAAAAAGAATGGTGAGCACCATAATGCCATTCTCTCTTGACCTGAACTGATCAGACATAGCGCGATTTGTCTCTCGACATTATACGCACCACTACCACCAGAGCCTGCAAGGATAATTCACGAAAACAGAGTGGTAGATGAAGTCGAAACAATATTCTCAAAATCTGTTTGTGAACAAGATGAGATCATGAGGTTAAAGGAATGTGGTCATGAGTTCCACGCCGAATGCCTCATTTCGTGGGTGGTGCTTCATAAGAAAAGCTGTCCGATCTGCAGAACGGTATACTATCACGAAGAGCCAGAAAAACCAGTGGATGTGGAAGCACAGATGCAAGCAGCTGTCGGTCAAGAGCCTGGAGCAAGCGAACTGGCTACGCGCATCCCACCTCCGGGTTTGAGCAATGACCCACCTGTATCAAATTGGCACTATTTTTGGACCGGTCGTGATACAAGGCAAGATCACACACAACCACATGTCTGGTTGAACTGGCAGTGTTTCCACAGATTTCGCTCGTGAAGAAGTGGAAAGAACTGAATGAGCGCATAGTACAGAACCACGAACGAAGCTATTTTCAAAGCACTTGTCAGAGTTCAGTAGCCAGCCAGTTCCATGGGATTCTTCCCATAAGTCTCTTGGAATGGTACTAATTTTGGTGTTGACTGGTAGAAAGTTATGTGTGTTATCAGAGCTTGGAAAGAGGGGAGAGAAGGGGTATAGACAAAGGACGAGAAATCTGCAAAATACAGATTGTCCGTGCATGCAAACTCTGTGCACAAGAGCGATCTGAGAACCAGCAGGGAAAGGTCCGGGGGGGGGGGGGGGGGTCCATGTGGCAGAACGCATGACTCTAGTCATGCAATGAATTGATGAAGAGTACGCAGATAGCCAATAAATTCTTGCATTAGTCTTAGACTAGGTGTAGAGCTTCGAAAACCTTGTTTACAAACCTTATATACCTAGGCAATAGTGAGACAACATCCCAATCTAGATATACGTGTAACTTCATGCCATCCTAGGGGTGCAGTCTGAAATCACACCAGCAACAGTACATTTTTCAAGAATTGCTCCCAATCCTGCGCGACAGCATGTATCCGCCATTGTTTATGCCCGAAAGAAATATTATCTCGAACATTTCAGATCTCTCAGGCTCCAGTATTGTTCTCTGTATCATACAATATGGAAGACGCCCGGCTCTATTGTATCTTTCTAATGCTCCGAATCCACCTTTTTAGTACCTAGTACATGTCGGTAGTCTCAGAAAAGCATGTAGGGCACTGACTTGAGTACAACCAACTTGATGATCAGATGCAGTGATGGTTGTCTTAAAAATGACCTCGGCATAACTAGAGGAGATTCGAGCATCACATAAAAAACGTGCTTTGCTTATTGCACAGGACAGTATTGGTTGTGCATGTCAGCTGGCTGCAAGAACTTTCTCTGTTGGCAAGTAACCTTCATCCTCTTTCTCCGTGCATGATTAAACTGGATTGTTCGTTTTGATAGCTGAAGCTATCGTCTCTTCTTGTGATATCGTCGTAGCTATTGCGTTGGACTTGAACGCCTTTGCGGATTTGGGCTTGACTTTGTAAAACTCTCTGAAGCCATGGTAGCTCACAGCACTAATGCCGAAGCCCTTAGGCTCGTTTGCACTTAAGCTCAGCGGCACCACCTGCTTTGCGCTTGGTTTCATCTATAATATGATTAGAGGTGACTTGGGCAAGTGTGAGGACATCAAAAGCCTTCATAGTCGAAAAGGCGATGAAGTGGAGTTTGCAAGGTTAAGGTTGAAGATCATGACTGTTTCTACACATGCACCGCGTTCAGAAAACTTGAGTAGTTTTTGGCGGCACAAGCTGCTCAAACAAATGTTAATTTTTTTCGAATTTATCATAATAAATCATATTGTGAGCATTGGTATATCCGTCCGTGAAATGGGAAGATATCTTGGACGCTGTTAATCACTGCCCATAGGTGCCACAGAATGCTAGTCCACGGTGGCGCAAAAGTACAGCTTGAGATTTAATTACGAAAGATGTATGAATCAAAGAGAGTGGATTGTATTATGCTATACCGTGAATCTCCGAAGTAGCCAGGGCTAGTAGTGACCTAAAAATCATCTACTAGCTTGCTGGCTGTAGGTTCGGATTCTCGATTTCTTACTCTCCGTGTTGGAGGAAATTGTATTTTTGTACATTGTTGGTTGGTTGGTACTGATTTTTGTCCGTAAGAGTGGAGATTAAATCCATCATCTCGCCTCTCGTAAGGCGTATAGGACGTGTTAAGCTATGGATTCTTAGTGCTGGCGCTGTGCCTTAGAAAACGTTTCTTGTCTGTGTGTATATTACCACCATTTCAAGCTATAACTTTCTTCATTTAGGAATACTTAGTAGTTCAAATACATTGAGTAAGAGCGGGACTGGTTCCAATGTGTTCTGAGGCATTTCAGTGCCGTGCAAATGAGTGTAGGGGAAGGGATAATAAGAAGAGCGAGAAAGAAAGTGCCTACTATGTTGCCGGATCTGTTGTCGCAGAATGCCAAAGGGTACTCAGTGCGTTTGAATCGTTTGACAGGTATTGTGCAGGAATGCTACTTTGGGCACACCTCGGTATATTACTTTGTAAGTTGGATGAAAGCTTCAAAAGCTTCTGGGTCCTTCATTAGTGCTGACATGTACGCCGGGCCTTCCTTCCGGCTGGATGATGGTATAGTTGGCCATAGTGGTCATCGGCCATAGGCCCCAAGGACCCTGTGACACAGTACAAAACGCTCTTGTTTCTTGTCAAGCCCATATGAGTGGGCACAGTTTGCATCTGTATCCTGAAACTTTCGGTGATACCATGCATAATCTCCGTCCATGGATCGGATTGAAAGGGGCTTGGCCAGGGTGACTCTCGGTAGGTTCAGTCTCACTGGTTCGCTGCATGGGGAGTAGGCTAGATTCTGGCTTTTATACCATTTAGACAGTTTGTCTTTCTTAGGCCACCAATGTTTATACAATTTGGGAAACCGTTTGCTTGATCCGCGCGAGACCCAATTTGGCCACAAGGTGAAGGCGTCAGATTGTGCCGTATCAGTGAAACCAACAGTGAGGGAGCACCGCATAGTTTATTGACTAGTTCTGAAGTAAGTGAGAACATTTAGAAGCTATGGAACCTTATCACGATCAGAATTATATGTTCTAGTATTTTGGTGGCACCAGCGCGAACTTTGGGCTCGAACTTTGGGCTGCTGACAGAACTGTCTGCAGCGAATTGGCATCTCACTAATCCGATACTGCCCCACTTCAAGCCGGATCTGCCTCTACCAATTTCGGGTAGCTTTCTTGGGCTCTGTAGCATGTCGTTTTGGCGAAGTTTTTGTTTGCGGCGCTCCTTGATAGCAATCCAGGTACTTTCAACGATTGAGATCAGGTGAACTGGCTAGGTGATCAAGACTGACTATGCCACACTCGTAACTACATGCAACTCGTAGAGAGTCATTACTGCGAGCTATATGGCTAATGCCTACCCTCTACTATATCTTAGTTGCATCTGCGTCCTTGAGATAAGTCAGCTCGTAGTTCAAGCGTTGTGTTAAGAAACTAGTGCCATTAGTCGTAGTATGACTACCTAATGGATAGCACTGCTGAGGCCAAAAGTGGTTGTAGAGTGTATCGATTGGTAATTATGCACAGCTCGGCTAATATAGAGCGGCGCAGGTCATGTGACCTAACGTCCTCATGACAGGTGAGCGGAATGTTCTCAACACGTTGACCTATCATACGGAAAACCCATTTAACTAGGAAGTCATCCATCACTATATGGGCCTTGTCAGTGAACTTCGATTATCTCAATATTACCAGTTAGCCTTTTATTTATTGAATGAAATATAGTTCTGTCTCTGTGAAGCCTGAGGACAGGTGATCTTTTGAGTTGATATCGCAGGTCAAGCGCTGCACATATTTGAATCTTATTACTAAGCTTGCCATATGATGGCATGGATGAGAGCTGGGCTGGGATGCTTTGGAAAAAGTAGAAGAATCTTTCTCATCCTTCCCATATATTTGACAGTCGCTCACAGCCGTGCGACAGTTGAAGATCGGAGCATCCCCGCATGCGTGCGACCGTAGAGAACTCGTGGCAACATGCGAAGGTTTGCATTAATCTCAGCATTGCGTAGCTGTATTCTGAGGGGTTGACGGCGAGAGGCTAGATCAGAGTTGATCAGGTTACAGAGCTGTAAGTTGGTAATCTTAAGGGTCTGTCAGAGCCTCTAGTGCCACCTGAAAGCAGTTTTTTCAGCCCTCCCCGTCGTTTCTGTGAGCTGAAGGCTGCGCTAACTCATTTCTCTCACAAAGCCAATAATACGCGGTGGACCTGGAAATGTGGTGTTGTCCAATCTGATAAGCCGACACGCATTTCCAGTGATCCTTATGATCGAACGCATCATAGAAACGCACGCGCGTGAGACGTCCTGTGACGTGTCGATGTCTCGGTTTCTTCCTTTTTGGTGCACAGCAGACTTGAGCAGTGTTAAAAGTGCAATGAATCACCGTTTCCTTTTCAATTGATGAGTTGTGTGGTCGAGATTTGCATTCTTTGTAGGGGTCTACGCAAAGTATGCAGATGCCTGGTAACAGAGTTGAATTGATATCGAGCTATAGTTACAGATTTGGTTCTTTTATAGATACTGTAGCAGTCGGCTGAGCCTCCCTATTTACCTGCTGTGTAATCTCGCTGATTCGCTATGGTGAAGATCGCAAGTGAGCAGTTCTAGGAGTGGATCTCCACCTTGCCGAGGCCTTTGCTGAGGCACGTGGGCTCTAGCCCATCACATTCTTTGCTAATTAGCTCGTGCTCCTATGTTTGAGTAGCTCTGCTGTTTCCTACTTGGAGCTACATGTCACTCACTTTCAACGTACCAGCTGGCGCTCATACCATGCCAAATAAATGTTCTGCTACTCCAGGTTACTTTACTTAATAGATAGCCTGTATCAGCTAATACTCCGACTCAGTAAATCGCCTATGTCCGATGGCCATCACACTCAACAAATAGCCTATATCCGACGATCCTTCAAAGAATGTTCACCGCACAATTTGAAGCTTTGCTAACTAAGAAAGGTAGTTCCGAGAACTCCGGAGTGACGTCAGAGATTCAAAAGATGGTGCTATGGAGAAGGTACCGTAAACCCTGCATTAACCTAGATCAACTTGATGTGTGACGCAATAGAGCGCGTTGAGACGCAATACATGATAAAGTGAATGTGGATCGCTGGAAATATAGCAACGTTGCAGTTGTGCTAAAGAGAAGTGTATCAAAGAAACATTAGTTTTTGGGACTTGAACTAAGAAGACGATATCGCAATCGACAAAGACACAATGTCAGAAATCAAGCCATTTGACCCAAGCATTCCCCAAGAGGAGGTCGATCGTCTGTTCAGAAAGCTTAAAGATACGCGTCTGCCAGAAATTCCGATCGTACCAGATGCGGGAGATGATTATGGTCAGTCTGAATACTCTGATGCATACTTTAGTTCACATACTTACCTGCTACAGGCCCATCCCTCGAGTGGGTCAACAAACTCAAGAACTTCTGGCAGGATAAGTACTCATGGCCAGATGCGCAGAAGCAAATATCTGAATGGCACCATTTCACTACCGAGATCGAGGATTTAAAGATCCATTTCATTCATGAAAAAGCGAGGACAAGGCAGAAGGAAGCAATTCCGCTGTTGCTCGTGCATGGCTGGCCTGGAACATTCTTCGAGTAAATTGAGCGTCGCTATGGTGATCGAAATAAAACTGACAGGTTGCAGGTTCCAGAATGTCATGCAGCCACTCCTGGATCCCAAAGGCACTAAGTTTCCTGTGTTTGATCTTGTAGTACCATCACTCCCTGGTTTCTGCTGGTCACGAGGTCCGCCACGAGGCTGGACACTCCAGGACACAGCGCGTGTCTTCGACACCCTGATGAAGCGCCTTGGGTACACTTCCTACGCCGCCCAAGCTGGGGATTGGGGGCACTGGGTCGTTCGCGAGCTTGGTTCCGGTCGTTACAATGCCTGCAAAGCAGTTCATACGAACATGTGTCCTGGTGCTCCACCAAAGGGCTACACAATGAATAAGAAAGAGCAAGCAGCCATGGACCGCGCAAAGTGGTGGATGGGCGAGCACTTGTACGAAGGTCACATGGGCTACGCAATTGAGATGCGAACGCGACCGCAGACCATTGGTGTGGCGTTTAACGATAACCCTGTAGGCATCATGATGTTTATCGGCGAGAAGTATGATGAACTGGCGGACCCGACGATTGGGACTGCGACGTTGGATAAGGAGGAGTACGTCAAGGATGTGTGTACGACACTATCGTTGTACTTCTTTACGCCGCCGAGCATCATGACCAGCATGTTGTGCTACTACAACAATGTACGCCACGAAGTGTATACTGAGTTCAACGCGAAGGAAGAAAACCTGATCAGAGTGCCATTGGGGGTTAGCACATTCCCGTATGATGCTTTCCCTGTACCGAAAGCTGGTGCTGAGACGACCACAACGAATTTGAAATTCTTCAGAGGTAGGTGCTACAAGGCCCGTATATCCGCGTTGATGCTGACGTGTTTGCAGAACGAGAGCATGGTGGACATTTCGCATGTATGGAGATGCATGAGGAAATGGTGACTGATGTCCGAGACTTTTTTGGCGAGTTTTACGAGGCTTAGTCGTTCGAATGAAAAGTTGATACCCAGCCAAAAATCTGGCCCAGGCATCCCAGGAAGTGCATGTCCACCATGCGATGTTATATTTTACCTGGGGGCTACTTTGATGACCAGTTTGTTTACTTTGTAGTCAGTACTGTAATTGCAGGTGCTTTCATGGTTACAGGGCTCTCTCTTTCAGCTGTTATTGAACAGAAAGTGACACAGACTGTAAGAGGATGCGCGGCTGAAGCACCTTCCTTGAAACTACAGCCAGTCTTTCCAGTGGTGAACGCGTGGCCGTCAGCATGGCAACCACATGTATCTGGTGTTCCAGTCAGTTGTGAGGATGCCCTGCCATTGTTCACACTGCTCTTTCTGAAGTCGTACAGCTCTGGCCCCAATGGACAACCACATCATACGAGATTTTGTCATTGTGAGTAAAGAGGCCAGCCGCAACACGACGGTCGACACTCAGCATCATTTTGTTAGGCGGTCGCTGGCGGGTACACTAAGAATATTGGAAGGTGGAACCACCTTTGATGGCCGTCCAAATGTTTGATCTGCTGGAAGCGGCATTGGATGTCAAAACGCATCTCAACATACATCCATATGAGCCAAAAGATGGAGTAGATTAGAGTGAGAAATGGGACAATCATGGAAGTCTTGCGGTGCTGTGATGAATTGAGTTGGCAGTCGCAGTCAAGTCAAGTGAGCAGGTGTTGCACACGAGAATGTAGACCGGGGCTACTGCATGCAATTACGGAGATTATCCGCAAGCGCGACTGCAGCGCGCTGGGGGAGGCGCATCACGCCCCTTTATGCACCAACGAACTTATCCAGGGTCTTACAAGTCTATTACGACCCCAATGCTCTTCCTTTCTCCAGTCGCTCTGCTCTCTAGCAATTGGAGTTGCCGCGTTGTCCACACGTACATCTGCCCCCCCGCGCCGCTGTTACGCGCCGCAGTCTCAGATACCCGGCCCCCTCACGCCCTTTCATTTCGCTGGGGCCGCAATCATCTCCGAGAGCTGCCTGATGAGAGCTAGCTGCGCCTCTCGTCGCTATGAGGGATGATGCTGCAGAGCTCTCTGGCAACGCCCTGGTTGTGACGACATCAGCTCCCAGTGCGCATCACACGTCTTCCACATGTACGCCTTCGAATGCAACGAAACCCCCGTTGAAGGGCCCCGCAACCCGTGGATGGCTTAACAATGTTCGCCGGCCGCGAACTTCCCCAGGTCCTAAAACTTCAGCCCTGAAAAGGACGTTGTTGGCCGATGATGATGACCGCAGAGACTCAGCCTTGGCGTCATCGAACTGCACGACAACGAGCAACGAGCCCTCTTCGCCCACCAGTCTACGCAGGACTCCCAGTCTGCCTGCAATTATTGTGCAGGATGAGCATGAAGTGAGTCCACGCAGTCAGTCATCGCTATGTTCGCTAGAATCGAATGGCTCTGGTGAATCGCCCTTCCAAGGCATTGACATGGTTATACCAACCGGTAGCTTTGACGACTTCGCATCACCAACAGAACTATCTTTCTCGAAGCGGGGCAGTATGATGCTAGGTGGCAAGAGGGCAAACCGACGGAGTAGACAGCTCAATTTGGTCATGGAAAGCGCACCTGCATCTGCGCCGACACCTGCGCCTACACCTACACCTACACTTACGCCTGCACCCCCGCTTGCACCTACGCCTGCACCTACGCCTGTACCTACGCCTGCATCTACGCCTGCACCTACACCTACACCCAGCACCCCAACTCGACCAGAAGAGCAAACCCCACCGAAGGAACAACAAAAACTCTCGCCACCTACTGCGATTCCGAACACGACGCACCTATCACCAACGTCACGCTCGCCGTCACGTTTCTCTGCGCGGGGGAGGGCTGGTCATCGAGTGCTCTCTGCAGATGAAATGATGTTGTCACGCAAAGTGCGCTCCATGTACAAACATGGGAACGAGAGTGAGGTGAATTGGGATGACGACACAAGCAGTTTGCCAGACACTTCTGTCGATAATAGCATTACTGCCGACACTCCTGGAAACGATCCTGCTTTGACCACAAACCGTAAGCGAGACGACTCGAGCTCTTTCGTGAGCTCGACCAGGGGCGACAATATCCCCAAAGAACCTACAGAGAGAGCTGGAGGGCTTGAGGATTGGGCTGATCTGGAGGGTGCTGAAGTTGACAGGTATGGCTTCATTGTTGCGAAAAAGCCAGGCTCTCGAGACAGCGCTAAAGGAGAAGGGTTGGACGGACCTGGCGAACCGCGAATTCAAAGAGTTTCAACGGCTTTGCAGCTCATATCAGAAGAACCACGGCGAAAGGGCATTGGACGCAGCGCGTCTCGAGCACGATCTTCTAGGTCTGCTGATCCTCGTGTGTCATCACCCAAGCGGCGTGCATCGCAAAAATCATCCAAGCAAACCAGGTCTATCTTTTCCAATCAGACTTCGGGCACATGGACCTCACATCGCCCATTGCGCCAGGCAACGAACATACTACCTCATAACAGAGAACGCCGAATGTTAGATGAAGCGAGCGATATGCTCAAGCTACCGCCAGGACTTGCAGAGGTCGCAGAACAAAGAGAAGGTGGTAGATTGGCCCGATCAATAAAAGCGAAGGAGATCCAAAGGGATGAGAAATGGCGAAGGATGGCCAAAGTAGTACGAACCGGTGCGGAGAAAGGGGGTGGCATGCTCTTCGAATTTGACACCAAGGATCCCAAGCTCATCACCCGCACATGGAAAGGAATTCCAGACCGTTGGAGGGCAACTGCATGGTACTCTTTCCTTGCCGAAAGCGCCAAGGAAAAGCCGGACAGTCCATCCGAAGAGGAATTAATCGAGAGTTTTTACGAGCTTCAAACAGAGAGCTCAGCTGAAGATGTGCAGATTGATGTGGACGTACCTCGAACCATCAACAGACACATCATGTTTAGAAGACGATATCGTGGCGGGTGAGTGACTAGCCGCCGAAGTGACTTGAGGGGAAACTAACATCAACAGTCAACGGTTGTTGTTTCGTGTACTCCACGCTATGTCTCTTTATTTGCCAAAGACAGGCTATGTCCAGGGCATGGCGCCTCTTGCTGCAACTTTACTATGCTACTACGAGGAAGACAGAGCGTTTGTGATGTTAGTGCGTCTGTGGATGCTTCGAGGACTTGAGAGACTTTATGAGTCTGGATTTTCTGGTTTGATGGATGCTCTCGATGACTTTGAAAAGAACTGGCTACGTGGTGGAGATGTAGCCAAGAAGCTGGTGAGCAGAGTCTCGCTCATACTCCAACTGAATACTAGCTAACCAGTCTACACAGAACGAACTGGGCATTACCTCGACCGCCTGGGGTACTAGGTGGTATCTCACTTTGTTCAATTACTCCTTGCCGTTCCAGGCCCAGCTGCGAGTCTGGGACGTCTTCATGCTCTTAGGCGACGCTTCCTATTCCAACAGCTCAACATCCAAGTTCAGCGGCGATCTTGATGTGTTGCATGCTACATCTGCAGCGCTGATCGATGCGACAAGGGAAATCCTACTCGATTCAGACTTTGAAAATGCCATGAAGGTGCTGACCTCTTGGATACCAATCAAAGACGAGGACCTTCTTATGCGCGTGGCAAGGACCGAATACAAGCTGCGAAAGAAACGAACGAGTATTTGAAGAAGGATAGCGCTCCGATCCTTTGGGGTTGACCAAATCGATGGGAAACGGGATCGGGAAGTTCAGTGGGGTTGCAACCCACCGTCCCCGCACATCCTTACTTCTTTAAGCAATGATCAACGGGTCAATGTCGATCTTCTGAGATCAGTGGCTTGACGGCGTCGCGTGCAGCGAACGTGGCTGTCACGTTTCTACAGAATAAGATCCGCGCAACGTTACTTTTTGGGCGCAGCAGATTCAATGTTCAACACCCACGATACCGCTTTTCTTACCTTACGTTAGCAGCACAACATCACCCTTGCGACCTTCAAATTTCCTTTACTCTTCTATCTTGGTGCATCTCGGGTTACAGTTCCCCGGCTAGCTGCTTATGCACAGCATTTCCTCGCCTGGCGTATGTATGATGGGTTGGGTCTTATGACATTCCACAAGATACCTTTTGCTTTCCGCGACGTATTATAATGCGTTTACAGTACAGTCACGGTTGATGAACATGGTCTATGTAGTCAAAACTGTATTTATAATCAATAATCGCAAACAAATAGCTCAAACAATGATGGCCTAGGCTACTATTTGAAAACTTCCAACGGTTTACATTCTCATATGGCATAGCCTATGGCCTACAAAATGATTTGTAGGGCATGATGCCGCGCGGAATGGCATATCAGGCCTCCAGCTTGTGAGAAAGGGCGAGATGACACTGGCTGGCGTCACTTGAATTTGCTCTGATGTGGTTGATGATCGACAACCCCTGCTCACCCTTGCGGTTAAATCCCCGCCGAACGTAGGCGGCGGGTGCTCCAACGATTTGGGTCTTCTTCGTTGTGCCGCTTAGATGTCATCTTTTTGGTAAATGGCGGCTGAACTTTGAGTGATCGACAAAAGATCGACGCCGAAAGTGAACGGAAGGGCAGGTCAAGAATGGGCTCGCTCAACCTTGTAAGATTGAAATAGATTCGCCAGAGGATACGAAGACCACGTTGCGCCCGCGTGAAAGGAAGCTTACGTTGCGTAGTAGGCAGGGCTAGCCTGGGTGGTGGCTTTGCGTGGTTTATGCTGGATTGTTGCAGGTGTAGTGGAAAGCAAACATGAGTTCAAGAACGCAATTTCCAGATACCAGACTGAGCGAAGCGGTAGATCGTAAAGCAGCGAGTGAGCTGTGGCTATCAAAAAGCTAGCTGCTAGTGCTGCGTTGCGTCTTTGGGCGCTGGGTAAGTTTTTTTTCGCGGCGTTTTTAATGCTTTTATCGAAAGTCATGACCACAGTGAATGTACCCAACACGTGCAAAGGGCTGAGTGAGTTCGAAGCCAATCACAAGACTGCAGTGACTTCCTATGAAGTTACAGATCCCCTGCAACCCTGGCACGCCGGAGTGGATTCCTAGAGCTTGCGGGTGTTAGTTTTTTTGCTGTTAAGTAGAGTTTAGGCAGGAGCATCGTCTCGATTTGCTTTCCCCTGAGTTCAATTCGAAGTCCATGACATGCTAAAGTGAGCACGAAGGCGGTAAGTGCAGTTGCCTAGAAAGTCGCAGTCGACTAATCCAGCGCATACGATTGGGCCACAGTTGATTGCTTCCCGAACAAGTATTGACGAGGCACGGTCCGACATGGAAATAGCGTTGTTGCCGAAAAGGGTAATGGCAGATTTAGATGACGCCGGAGGTGGCAAACTCGCTTCTTCCTGTCTCATCAGAATTTGCCTCTCTGCACACCGTACCTCACCAACAACTTTTTGTTGCGGATCCAAATCCGGACACTTTCGCGGTAGGTTGAGTAACATTCGGCTACTCCGATGGCAACATGCGCGAGGTCATTGTGTCGGCATGGGTCAAACAACCGACCATAGCAGGTTGATGCTGATCTATGGTCTGATTTTCCAGGGTGAGGCGAGTGATCAGCGACGCGATGACTGAATAAAGATATGAAGGGGAGAATATTTGCGAGCATTCGCGAAGGGTTACGCAGGACTGTGGAGTGGAAAGATGAGACGGCCTGCGACTCGAAGGTGGAGCCGAAAGTACATTCACAGGTGGGGCTAGTTCAGTACACGCTTTGTTTGCCCTGCATCGGTGCGCTAACTACTGCTGGTAGACCGCTACGATACGAAGACGCCAGATCGCCAACTGTAGTCGAGCTTGCGTACTCTGTGCGCGTACACTTTACACTCGAGTATGGTAGCATTACCTCTATGGGATTGTGTGGGCATCGGCTCCTCTTCTCCATTGTCAGCATCAGCAGGCTACTCTTACCTCTGCGGATGACTGTAATCCGACTCCCCGATCTTACAACGGCATGCACAACACTAAGGCACGGCAGATCCTATTTGCATGATTTCTGCAAGCTGCAACGATTCTATACTATGAAGTTCTTGGCAATCAAGCAGTAGGGCACTCAGGGAGTCAGGTCATCTGGCCGCATTTTTACGGAGACAGTCCATTACGTCCAAGCAAGAAGTCCTTAGGCCACATCGTTCTCGGAAACTTCCATTCTTGGTCGAGGGCAAAATGTATCGCGGCTGCGACCACATGCGTTCAGCCGCAGATCAGATACGAGGCATCTTGCCCTGCGTGGGTATATTTTTCTCCAATCATATATGCTCGACTAAAACTCAGCGCAGATGTTGATGTCTTTTTGTGAATTCTAATCCCCAGATGGGAAACAACCACATACGGTCACCGGATTAAGGCTCCGCAGGGACCGTTATTGCACGTGGCCAGTGCTTTGGATACGGCGACCGAAATCTCTTTGCAAGATCCTTCGTCTTCTATCACGCCTAAGAGTTTCAGGTTGATCCGCTGCAAGGTCAGATCGGGCAAGACTCAGGCGCTGACGGAAATTTACTGCTTAGTTAATCTCTAATGCTCGGTGATTGCGCAACGCGTATTCTTTGAACGGGCCTAACAAAGGTCTGAAAGCCGGCGCAGGCAAACCTGCAGCGGATACTACAAACTATCGGCCCTGGCGCACGCCTTTTGCGCAACGACCACCACGAGGAGGAACGCGCAGTGAAGATCGTCCAGGCTCCTCGTCTTCTGCGTAATACCTGGGCCGATGTAACACATCGCTGGCCATATGGTCGGTTCCATGATCGGTGGTGTCCTTATCGATTGGCCATGCTGCCTGCCACGCTACGCCGATCCGGAGACAGCTCTTCCAAGGCGGTCGATGACAGGTTTTCGGCAAGGTTTTTCTTGCTTCGTCCCCCGTGCTTTTTGTGAACTCACACCGAGCCGTTCGCCCATGACGGCATGTGGATTACCTGATCGGGCACTACACTAGAGCACAGAACAGGTCTCGCAAATGCGCGAGCCACAACGCTATATTTTCCACCAATTCCGTAGTTTCGTGTTGATACACACAACGCGTAGACTTCATTTCAGTCGACCACATTCGGTTCTCAAGCGGCTGAGTTCTGACGATGGTCATGCCCCTTCATTTCCCTTTGGGCAGCTTCATGCGATATCGACATTCAGCAGCGTCTGTGCAGTATAGCGATAATCTTTCCAAAAGAGTTCTGCTCGCTTCCTCCCGGACGTTTGCCCTGCTAGGCGCGTGCGCACGGTTAAGACTTCCAGACCATGGCCGATCAATCCGCTTCTCAATCTTTGATGAGCCTTGTCTCCAGCCACAATGTCCGACTGAGTTGTCTGGCAACATCCTAAGTTTGATACGGACAAGACGGAGAGGTTCGACCATGACAAGCAAGACCCTCAGCGTATTTTGGACTTTGGGCTGACTTGACTGACAAATTGGAGCTTTACAACAAGCATTATCTTGCGTGATCCTGAATATGTGCAATCGAGGGGGCATGCTCTATAACTATGTCTAGGGAGCACCCGTGCTCTTCTTGGTTTGACGTCTGAGCAGTTCAACCATCTTCAAGTTCTTTGGAACTGGTATTCCTAGTAGCTTCGTCTACATGGAATGCATAACGTGACTGGTGCCAGTATGACAAGATGCAAACGATTACAACACATCCGTTCAGTTTCAGGCCTCAGGCATCATTAAATTGCGCCCGCAGCTGCAGCAGGCTATCTTCTCTTGGCTCACATGGCGATTGAATAGCTTGCGGCAAATCTCAGCGCCACGCAGTGGGAACTACAGCTAGAGTTTGCAGCAGCCGGAAGCTATCTCTTAGAATGTCAGATGGTGGGAATACAAAAACACAGACCACGGATGTTACTCCATTCTGACTTGCTGTCAGCAGCTTCGTTGCTCATGCATATCCTTGCAACATTCTTCCACAACCGCCCGCTTGACGCCACAAATCGGCTGTCCTTGACCTGCAGCGTGCCGTTTCGTCTTGCTGTTGTCAAGCATTGCAACCATCATCCTCGCTGGTTGGTCCAGCTCTGGCCGGCTATCTTCCCTTCTTGTACATTCGTTCCTACGCTTCCCCACCAACTGCCCACTTGAATTTGCCTTCTTCATCAACCTTACCGACCCGGACCTGATCGCCACGCCTGCCCACGCGAGCTTTACTTGGCCACGATCGTCGTTGCAGCACCTCACCTAGTCACCCTTCTATTGCTCTTCGTCGCCCTACTTTAGGCACGAATCATAATCGAGCTTTCTGCCTGTCCACGTTAAGCCTAGAACTGAGGGCAACGGCCGCTGAGCTCTGGGCCATAAGTGGACGTTGCTCCCGTGTACACGCTTCTTGAATAAGTATGTACGTTCCATCTCTTTCGGGAACTTCGAAATTTGACGCGTTCCAATCGCTCATTTCGATGTCAAGTATTTTCCAAAGCCTCTCCCGTCCAGGCTCCACTATTCATGATGCTCACGCTCTCTAAGCCAGCGAAGTGGGATTTCGACGTCAAAACCCATGACTATCCCCCATCATTTTCAACCTCTACCACCCGACACTCACCAAAGCTCAACGGCGGGCCATCACCTCCCCATTCGGCTGGACCCAACTACGCCATGAGCACATCTCAT
Source organism: Leptosphaerulina australis (assembly GCA_026120165.1). Classification (NCBI taxonomy): domain Eukaryota; kingdom Fungi; phylum Ascomycota; class Dothideomycetes; order Pleosporales; family Didymellaceae; genus Leptosphaerulina; species Leptosphaerulina australis. The sequence goes on from JALRMI010000339.1 coordinate 24,151, forward strand.
CGCGGATTACCTCCACCATCGGCAATGGCCTTGCCGGATCCTGGACGTGGCCCTCCACCAGTACAATCCTCCATGGCATCATCTTCCCTGGGCGCATTACCTCCAGCACCGAGTCAATGGCAGGGCTCTGAGGATGGCATGAAAAACTGGTTGGCGGCCAAGGCTGAAGAAGAAAAGAGAAAGCAAGAGGAAGAGAAGACTCGCCAAGAGAATTTAAAACTTGAACAGCGGAAGATCGAACATTCAATGTTGAGGGAATCTATGCAGGGTGGTATTCCGCCGCATCTCGTACCTATTATTTTCGCTGGTATTGGTGGAGGAAATCTTGCCAATATCAGTGCCGAGTGGATCCAGCAATACACTGCGCAAGTGCAAGCAGCGCATCAGCAAGCCCAGGCTCAGGCACAAGCACAACTGTCTCCCGAGATTCGAAGAGAAACGAGATTGCTGAGTCAACAACCACAGACAGTGTACGCTGGACAGGCGCCAGTGTCACAAACGATCCTCCCACCCACTGCAGTGCTGCCTGGCCAGCCTCTTCAAACACAACCACAGCATCCTCCAACAGCGTACACTGGTGAAAGAGCAGCACAGGCTACTGGCCATGCTGGTCCTCCTACATCTGCTCCTCGCCCCCCTCACCAGTCGCAGCTACCAAAGCTTACGACAAACGAAATGCACATTCAGCAACCACCTTCAGCGCAATCTGGCGCGCCGCATCTGCAACATAACCAGATTGCCCAAGAGCAATCCTCGCCCTCAATTTATTTCCACCACTGGGTTCCTCCAACATCACAACAGGAGAAGAGTACAAGCGGACAGCCGCCAGCGACGCCCTCAGGTAAATACAAATCTTCGCCCTCTACCTCATACCAATCCCGTCAACGTGCGACGTCTCATGCGTCTGACCGTGAGTACATCAGCTCCCCCAAAAAGCGGAAGGCCCAAGGTCCTCACGCGGCGCCACCGCCTCCAACATCAGCTCCCCCATCCCATACATCGCCTGCCTTCTCGCATGTATCGACGTCATCGACATCAACGCCTGGACGACGAGGACACGCACGAGCCCGTTCAGATGCATCTGCGCGAGGTGCAGACGGTTCTATGAGTCGTCGTGGCACGGTGTCCGGTTTGGCACATGAGACGCGGCAAGGTGACATTCAAGATCCTCCAAGAGCATCAGAAGGAAGGCATCCGCACAACCCGGGCGCGCCATATGGAACTCCACCACAGCGAAGTGAATCACGAGGTTACTCTCGACAGTCTCCAGCACCGAATGCAGGATCAGGTCAACCTGAAACACCCAAGTACGGGACGCACCAGCAATGGAGTCGTGGATATCATCCATCTCCCAAACGGGAAACGGATCATTAGCCAGAAAATTAGATTTCAGCTTCGCATTCGCAAACCGTGTCTGCAACAGCTACTGTCCCACTTTCGGGACAACTAGGAAATCAACATAAAGCGAACTGCGGTACGAACGGCATTTTGCGCACGTCACCTGGAAAGAAAGACGCCACAATCAATCTTATGTTTGCAATCTCGAACTTGCAAGCATACCAAGCGAAATGAGCTCCACAACCATCAAAAGTTGTCCCCCTCATCTTGAACCCAAGCGCACGGCCCACACCCCACCAAGACACAAACTCTCATCTCTTGAGATTGCAGCAATGTCGTTTACGGAAATGCACCCCCCTCCCCTTCTTCCCCCCTCTGCTCATAGACAGGATTGAGTATGCGACCTATCAGTCTAATCGCCTTCTCGTCATTACTCGCAGGCTCTTCCCGCTTTCAGCAGGGGTTCCGATCTGATGACTGCATCTCTATTGCATGCTCGCACTCGGACTCTACATCCGATGCTCCTGGCACTGCAACTCCTCGGCTTTGCTTTACATTAACATGACATGATTTCGTCGATGCATCGGCATGGCAGAGCGGTTGGCGTGCATGGATCTGACATCTCTCGCATCCCCACCTCTGCCCGGCTGGCTCAGTGACTGCATGCTTCAAAGCTTCCTCGTCAGCCGCTACGTAATCCTCTTCCTGCAGTACATCCTAAAGGCAAACCACTTGTAGCAGGGAGATCCCAGTCAATGTGCAATTGCGCACTTGCAACGGAACTGCAAGCACATCTCATTCTGTACTGATTAAGCTATCATCCTGGTTACCTTATACCATTCGGCTCAATGATAGCTTTAGACTTTCGACTATGCTGAGACATTTTTCCATGACTGTCTCAGATGACGGTTACGTGTGAATTTCGCATCCATCGTCACCTTGTGTCGATAAGTTTTCCCAAGCTATTCGGCAGCTCTACCGGGGGCGACATTCCAGCATCGACCGCTGATCTACACATGGTATCTGGCATACCAGCACTATTGTACATTCTCTCCACTGCATCGATGCCTCAGTGCAATTCATTGGCACTTTCACGTACTTTCTCATTGGCGGTGCATCCACTCTCTTTACCGGTTTCCCTTCCTTTCGTCATTGTTTTGGGCTTCCCTATTGGATGCAACTTGCTCGTCATATACCCATCCTGTGCTTGACTGGTTCTGTTCTTGCCAAGCTAGATTGTCTCGCTTTTGTCCTTCTGGTCTTTTGTTTACCTTCCAGACACTGTACTTTACATATCTAAGAATATTTTTAGGCCAGGCGCGCGGTCACCTGGATTATAGGACCGACGCATGGAGTTGGGCTTGCAGTGGGAGCCGCCGTGGTCCCGCTGCGTTGTGTATACCACGGTTTTCGGAACTTTTGCAGAGCGCAACACATAGAGCAAAGGGGTAGCGATTGGCTTGGCTGGACACCGCTTGTTAGAGCGACGTACCCGCTGCCTCGCCAGCACACACTGTCTAGCCTCACACACACTCAAATTCTCACTTTCGGGATTCGACTGCACATCGGACCCTTCAACTTTGTGCTATATTGTGTTTCAACGTGCATTTTGCCACCAGTACCGGTATTATGGATTCAGGCGCGTAGGGAGGTCTGCTTTGACCGGTGATTGGGTTGGCGCCAGAGTGGCGCTTCCTACAATGCAGTGGGACGACCAATCCTTCTTACCGTGTCGCGAGAAGGGGCTTCGTACGAGTGAGGCTGCTCAAATGGTGTGATATGTGTATAATGTGAGACGGACCCAGAAAACGGGTTTGCGGTTGATGTGGTAACACAAGAACAACGTCCCGGGAGCATGCACTGGATCCCGAGGTATTCAACAGTCGAGTCTTCCAAATTGAGGCCGTAGTGCACGGGGCTCGTGAGATAGTATCGTTCTGTCTATTCCTGCTGTGCAAAGATGTTGGGCTCAAGCAGAACATTACTACTTCATCTATCTGTGCCACAAGGCGGGGCAAGTGTGGCTGATAATTGCCCCGCAGTGGCTGTTGAGCAAGTGCGAGCTGTCAGGCATAGCGGACAACCCGTCGCTGCCTGACCAAACTTCTCTCATTAGCAAACCACATATCACTCCATCCAACTTGCACGCATCAAACCCAGTCCTGCACCAAAAGGGCTTCCAGTATTGCTGTGAATTCCACTTTTCTTCTTGACGTCACCCACGACACCCTACTCGTAGCACAACAGGCAATATGCAGATCAAGTATGTGCTCTTAAAAAGACAGCTCACAACAGCTTGCAGCAACATCCAAACATCAGACAGACGCTGACATTAGCGCAGAGTACGGACACTCACTGGAAAGGAGATCGAACTCGATATCGAACCTGACTACAAGGTGCGCCGCTTTTTACCACTGTACAATTCCTACGCGATGCGATGATCACACTATGCGGTTGTCTGCATATGAGCGCAGAGCTTAACAAGGGGAGAAAGCGCTTACTGACATCAACGAGGTCTCGAGGATAAAGGAGCGTGTTGAGGAGAAGGAGGGTATTCCACCCGCGCAGCAGCGTTTGATTTATGGTGGCAAGCAGATGTACGTTTGGCCATACACGACTTGCTTATAGACGAGAAACTGATGCAAGAATGTAGGGCCGATGATAAGACTGCAGCAGACTATCAGCTCGAAGGAGGTGCAACGCTTCACTTAGTACTTGCACTTCGTGGCGGCTGCTGAGTTCCCTCACATCCTACCATACACTCTAGAGATGGGCTGGACAACTCTACTGACGTTACTCGCGCGGAGCGGACATCTTGCCAAACGCTCGTTACTAGAACCCAACTAGCTAGGCTAAACTGTTTGGTTAAGAATATTGGTGGCCCGAGGCACTCTCTCTCCACGATAAGTTCAAGCTTAATCGCAAGTGACGCTAGAGAACTTTGGTCTGTTGCATTCGCATTGCATTCTGAAGCTTAAGATGACGGCGAATCGAATAGATTGGAAAGCTGCAGGTCTTGTTATAGATCATGCTTGCGTGATTGATCCCATCTAAGACGACTGCTATTTGACGTTACTGCATATTACCAGCAGTCGCATACTGACTATACATTTCGCAGATGTTGAGAATATGTCAAAGTCCAACGCAGACGGCCAACACTCTACCAGGATTCACAATGCCACCGAAATTCTTGAGTAGGCTGAAGCCTACAGATTGAAACCGAACCCCCAATTATTATCACCTTGAAAGCCACTGTCAAAGATCCCTATCCCTGCTGTAACCAGACTATCGAACTGACCCCAGCTTGTTAAATCCGCCATCACACTGTTGGACGGCAAGTAGTTCGGATTGAACATCGTACTGTCCGGAGTCTTCGGCACATTGTTGTTAATGTTGTTGTTATTGTTATAAAATGCTGCAGTCATATCAGGGCTAGCACCACTCTGCGGCGTCGTGTCAGGCAGCGGCAGGATTGACGCGTTCATTTGATTCTCCGCAACACTGGCTCTAGGCACAGATGCTGGCGTTGTCCCAGAAATCCCAGAGCCAGATCGATTTTGCTGGTTTGTTTGCCTTACGGCCTCTAGCCTCAACTCCTCAAGGACCACGCAGTACCTTCTCGCAAGACAGTCGGTTCCGCTTATGCTTTCAAGTTGTCTTTGGCACTTTTGTCCTGCAGCAAAATAGCCCTCGCATTGTCCTGGTGCAATAAGATGTTGACGAATCCTGTAGATGTATAACACCACTACGGCGCAGAAGGCATAGTACTGCGTGAACCAGAATGCGCGGAAAAGATTTGAGGAAGTGAACACATCGTCCACAACTCTCACAATATTCATCGCTGCATCTAAGCACGACGCGATGTTTGCACTCGTATCCGCCGGCGCCTGGTAGCTGGGATGGCTCCGTATTCCTGTTAGGTTTGCGAAATTAGAGAGTAGGAATGGTCGGTGGATGAGTAGCATGGCGTGGTAGTAGGCCAGATTTAGCACGCCGCGTTGCCGCTGGTAGATTGGGATTAGTAGCGAGGATTCAATGCCTGCTGCATCAAGGAAGGGGCCAAGTGCAGCGCGCCAAACGTCAAGTTCTTTTGTATATTTGGCGGAAAGCTCGATGCGCAGGGCGAGGGAGGGCGGACGAATAGGATAGAGGTCGCGCAGTACAAGAGAGACAATACGTGTGAGCCTATTCTATGTGAGTAGGTCATGATAGGGAAAGGCGAGGAGTCATACTTGATGTGCTCTACTGGCGCCATCATATGCGACGGTGATTTCGACGTAGAAGGTGATATGTAATGGGGATGAAGGTCAGAGTCGTTGACGACCGTGGGTAACTCTTGGTCAATGTCTTCGTCCTTGTAAGTCCGCGGTCGTCCTAAGGCTGCTGAAAGATACTTGTCGAGCGAGTAGGCTACCCAAAATGTCCGCCTACGGCTCTCCAGCTCCACGTAATCAACTGTAGCTGACGGATCATACCTCCTCCCACGATTTAATCCTATAGCCAGCGCCAGATGTGCGGTTGTTCCGAAGAGGGACCAACAATGATTTATACGCGACTGTGTGAGGAGGTAGAAACACTGGAGAAGTCGTGCTTGAACACTCGCTAAACGGACTGCGCCACGCTCTTTGGAGAGCTGATGTTCAGCTGCAAAGAAGTATCGTGCACTGTTCTCCTGTGTTGTGCTTCCCGGTGGCATATAGGCTTGTGCTTGTGCGAAGACGATAAGGAGTAATGCAGTCTTAGCGGCTGCGTCTTCTTTTGCATGCATGTCACCCTGGGTTTCATAAAACTCATGCACCCATCTCTCAATGGTAGGTCGATGTATAAAGCGGTGTGTTGGAGCAGCATAATCAAAATATCTCTCTACTAGCCGCTGTGCGTCTGGTTTGGGGGGTAGTACAAAGAATGTAGGATCGAAATCTGGTAGCGGCGAATCTCCCCAAGCAAAAATAGATGAATCTTGAGAGGCAGGGATGTTTTGGTGGAGCCGCTTCTGTATGCGAATCAGAAACGACACTCCAGAAGAAGAGCCAACGTAGTGCCCTTGTGAATCCGTTTGTGCCTGTGCTGGCTCTGGAGACGTCCTTGAAGGTGGGTCACGATTGCCATCCTCGCTATTGCTATTGACTTGATCTATTCTCCTAAGAATTGGGCGATCATGTGCTGAGGGGCCATCAAGTCCATGTCCTCCATACTGAAAGGAAGATAAGCCACTGAGTGGGGTTTCTACGGGTAGTGTATTTGGCTGTGTATTGCCTGCTTTAGAGGCTGTGGTCATAGCAGCTTCGTCCACCATAACTGATGGAAGCCTACCACGAGTGTATTGTGCGGTATACTCGCAAGAGAGGCCGGCTCGCAGACACAGAGTACATGGACACCGGCCTGTGCATCGCGTCTTTTTTCTACAGTATGTGAGTAACCCCATACAAAACTTGAACAAAACTTTGCAACCAGAGAAGAGATAGAGTATATGTGTATTTTGCGAGGCTATCGAACTCACTTCTTGCATCTATCACACGCTCTGCTGACTCTGGTCCTTTCTCTTTCTTCTCTGCGTCGCTTCGCAGGCGGCGATCGCTGCCCACCTGACTCGGCATTTGAAGGCGTTGTTGCCGAAGTTGTCGGGCCCTCTGTGAAATCATCTTTGCGATTGGGAGGCACCCATGACGAAGGACTCACTCCGGCATCAGAAGATGCTTGTGGCGGGCTCGTGTCATCCATTGCAAACTGAGATTAATCGATAGGCGATGCTCGAGGTGGATACACGGAGTCAGAGTCCGAAATGCTGGGGGGAGGCCGGAAAAGCGAGCATGTGCACGGACGTTTTGGCGGCATCCAAATAAGCGCGGTTCTTCTCAAAACACCGTTCACTTAGTTCATCAATCGGCTCGTGATCATTTTTGATAGACACATTCGCTATATTCTATCAAGAGAAATCTGTAACCTTCTCGTACACACAAAGTCGCATCTTCCTAATTCATTCTCAAGGTTCACGTGTACTGTACCACTTCCTTTTGAACATCAATCCATCCTAACCGACGTACTGTTCTTTCCTGGAGATACCATGGCCACTCGCTCCAAACATTCCCATAGCGTATCAAGGCAGGCTTTAGCTTTCCATGGTACAGTGATTCCTTTGTCCCAACCTCAGCTATCAGTAATAGAATACCAGGACTTGTCATTGGGAATATCTGCTCTTCAGGCCTTTAGATTATTAGCCTACTACCTCTTTGGGGATTGTGTGTGTCGAGCTCATCATTCCATCCACTAAGTGATTCATCTTTGTGATTCTAGCAGGCTTTGCTTTGCTGTAAGGGCCAGAAAACGCCTTATCTGTTGGGAAAGCGTGAGTCCAGCACAGGTTAGTAGAGGGAACGGCTGTGAAGAAGTGGTAATGTATGAGTTAGTATGTGCGAAGTAGTAGTAGTAGTAGTAGTAGTAGTAGTAGTAGTAGTATTATATTAACGTCCCGGTACATTTGGCAATTGCCTTTACATACATTTTCACCTCCCATG
>JALRMI010000033.1:0-125455 GCA_026120165.1 Leptosphaerulina australis
GAAGTTGTGAGCACATTTGCAACCAAGAGTGGTCATGGCGGCAAAATTCGGCGGGGTGTCGTAAAATCCGGGGTGTCGGAATTTATGGTGCCCGACTTAAAACACCATCATGCATACGGTTAGCGGTTTGAGTTCAAATAATCTTAAAGAACAGCCATTACGCGTTCGAAATCATATCATGAAATGCGGGCGTGGTAATCCTATGTGACTCTAGTGTAGACTTGCAGGCTCCGACCTGTGATAGTGTATGACTGTATGTTCGAAGACAGGCATCTTGCGTTGGTGATCCAAGGCCAGCATGTGAAGTGCTTAGTTGATGAGTTACGGATTCGATCTAACTTACTCAATGTTGAATTTAGCTATCACCAGGTTGACGTGGATCATGTGGTCTGTCAGTCTTAATGCTATGTGCAACGAATGGTTGGCATTTACGGACTTTCGCGACCAGTGATCAGATGCTTAATCGGTATTCTCTTCAGTCCCTCAAGCCAACGCAAGCCGCTCGTAGCAAGGTCAAACTAACTTTCTAGTAGAGTATTACCTTTCTATCTTGATTGGACAATGTTTTTGCTGGAGCCCCACTATATCCGGATCGTATAAAGTACCATTGTTCGATTGCGCAGCAGGATGTATGCAAGTAAGCAACATGTTCCTATCGATTTCGCCTTAAGTAGCCTGTCCTGGCCATTCCAAGACGCCAGATGTTTACCGGCATGAGGCGAAGTGTGTCGAGCGGCCGTAGCTTGCACGCATGTGACATGGAACTGCATACTATCAAGTTAATTGAGGAAGGCCCTGCAGAAATGTGACGATAGCGTGCATATTGATCTGTTGACTTGGGACAAGCCCTCAGCCTCAATTGGCCTAATCCCAAAAGCTGGGACCTGAAAGATGCAATCCCCTCCTCACATCTCGAGAACTGAATCTGCTAGCTGAGTACAACCGGGACATCAGACTGATAGTGCTTATGGGCGGCCAATACCCGATCGCTTCTGTATCAATCTCCACCGTGATTTGTACCGCCTTGCATTTTAGACTTTGAAGGTAAAGTCTGGCTCTCTTTGTAAAGTCGCTTGTCACTCGCTTCCAAACGTCTCGGGCGGAGTCGTTCAGGTCCAGCCGGGAACTCTCGCTTACACAGCCAATTAACGAAATATAGATCGAAAGACCCTGAATCGTGAGTTCAAAGCCACCAAACCACCATCCTTAGCCGCTATCTCTACAACACCCATTCTCCTATTGCCACAGGGTCTCATGGTACTGGGCTCTATGTAGCTAATAGTCTAACAATGCCATGGTTGATCTAGCGCTATCGCCATCGCGATTCACATGACCCAAACACCTGGAAATAGCGATAGTAGGCCGCTACTGCGATACGCCTTTTTGCAACCAACAAACGAAAGCCTCAGCACCACATTTTGTTCATGAAATGGGAATTTCCATGGGGATCCGTCAATCTGCCGCGCTCTGAGCCACGCAAGGCCCAGAGATCTGGATGTTCTTGTGATGCTGGGCTTCCTGATCTGTGGGTGCAAGCAGATTCACCTTTCCAGTTTTGAGTAAGTGTCTGTATTGAGGATGATGCTACAGAAGGCTCGATCAGCCCTCTACCTTGTGTAGTGCGGGTTTCGAGAGACCTAGCTGAAGTTAGAGCGCTCAAGAGACTGGCTTGCTTGATCTGATGACCTGCGATCAGTTCATTTATTACTGCAAAGGTGACTTTCTCTGCTGCAGTCTTCTTGCTTACTTTAATTCTCACTTTTTATACCTCCCTTCTGATTTTAGTTTCTACAAATCTTACTGAGAATCTACTATCATCCACCATCAAGCATGCTGTGGGCGCCATCAGCACTCAGTGTGCTCCTGCTTACGTTTTTCCAAGATGATGTCACAGCAACATCTACATGGCCAGCACCTACCGATGAGTTAGAAGACTTGCTCTACATCAATTCAGGTTACCGAGCGCGTGGCTTTGCAACACCTGTTATTCCATGTTCAAAGGGTGTTAGTGCAGATCGTACTTCGGCGGCTGAATGGATACGGACTGCTTTCCATGACATGGCTTCGGCAGATGTCAATTCTGGAATAGGAGGCATCGATGCTTCCATTCTCTACGAATTAGCCCGTGCCGAACATGTCGGTGCTGCCTTTCAGAATACCCTGACAAGATATGCGCCATACTTCTCAAGTCGTACTTCACTTGCGGACCTTATTGCTGCAGGCGTATACAGTGCCACAAGATCGTGCGGTGGCCCATCTGTTCCTGTTCGCGGAGGGCGTAGGGATGCCACGCTTGCTGGCCCCTCAGGTCAGATCCCTGATGCGTCAAACGCAATTGGGATCTTCAGGAACCAATTCAATCGTATGGGATTTGCGGGGGTCAATAACACTCAGATGATTCAACTTATTGCATGTGGTCATACGCTTGGAGGTGTTCATGCTGCCGAACAGCCCACTATTATTAACGGAGGGGTTTACTCCAACAACTACGCTACTTTTGATACGACGGTGGCGTCCTTTGACAATAAATGCGCCACAGAATTTCTCTCTGGAAATACCAAGAACCCCATGGTATTTGGCAAGACGTACAGAGCAGACAACAGGGGAAGGGACTCAGACCGCAGGGTCTTCAACTCCGACGGTAACGTCACCATGAAGGCCATGCAAGACCCACAAACGTTCAACAGCATGTGCAGAACCGTTTTTCAGAAAATGATCGAAACTGTACCACAAGGGGTAACGCTTACCGAAGTTATTACGCCCTACGACGTCAAGCCGTACGATGTCCAATTGACCTTGCTGGATGGTGGAGCTTCCTTGAGGTTCACCGGCGAGATACGAGTCAAGACAACTTCAAGCTCCGTCACCAGCGTCCAGCTTATTTATAAGGACCGCCATGGTACCACATCATCTACGCCAATCGATACCACTTTGGCAGGTACCTCTTCTGGGTTCGACGACAACTTCTCGTTTTACAGTTTCTCGACTAGCATCTCAGCTGATACATCGATATCATCCTTCAATGTGGTAGTTTCTACTGCCAATGACGCGCAGACATACACCAACAATAACAAAGGGTATACTGTTAATGACGGTGTCGTTTTTCAATCTCCACAAAGTTGCGCAGATAGCTCTGGGAAGCTCACGATCGTTGCCGCCATTCGCGGCTCCACTTCGTCTCCGAGCGTTCAAATAGTAGCTAAAGTGCCGCGTGCCAGTCCTACTCCAGTCCCAAGCCTTTCTACCGCTACTGTAACTATGGTGTCTCAGTCTGCTGTTGGGGGCTATACCCTGTATTCTGCAGACTGCTCAAGTTTTGCAGCCAATGCAGCAACGTTCGGCATCTTCGCTGGGAGTGAATCAGATGGTTATCAGAACATCAGCAGTCTGCCCACAACTTGCGGGTCTATGCCTGTAGCAACGCCCACTCCCACAGCAACGTTCGCTTCCATATCAACGCTCACCTCCACATCCACGCTCACTTCCACATCCACGCTCACTTCCACAACAATGCTCACTCCCGCAGCAACAAGCACTTCCATAGAAACTTCCACTTCTACAGAAACGTCCACTTCCACAGCAGCTCCTACTTCTACGGAGGCTTCTACTTCTACGAAGACTCCCATTTCCACAGAAATCTCCACTACTACAGAAAAGTCAACTTCCACAGCAACCTACACTTCTACTGTAGCGCCCACTCCGACACTAGGGGCTATTCCGCTTGATTTCCAGGGCTGTTACACCGATTCAGCTGATAGACGTGCCCTATTACCCGCTGAACTGAAGGATGATGATATGACAATTGAGAAATGTGCTACTTTCTGCAATCCTTACAAGTTTTTTGGGCTTGAATACGGCCGAGAATGTTATTGCGGAAATTTTCAAAGCGCAACTAGCGTTCTGGCGAGCGCTTCAGATTGCAACATGCCCTGCAAGGGTGACTTGACTCAGACATGTGGTGCTGGTCAGCGCCTGAGCTTATACAAGACGATAGGCTGGTCACCTCCAGTCAACCCATCAGTCGACGGGTATGAATATTTTGGATGCTACAGCGAGGCATCGCCAAATCGTGCGCTTTCAGATTCGAGTACACAGAGTGACAGCATGACGGTTCAAATGTGTGCTGCATCTTGTCAAGGATCTGCCTTTTTCGGCTTAGAATTCGGACGCGAGTGCCGTGAGTAGCTTATCTGATTTCCGTAATATCGAAACACTAATGCGCTGTAGATTGCGGGTCGACTATAAACAACGGTAGCATGCCAGAACAAGAAGGGGACTGTTCACTTCTGTGTCCTGGCGACCAGAAGACACTGTGTGGTGCAGCTCAGCGTCTGAATATCTACAAAAACGAAACACCGCCTGTCACCGTCTCGACAGTTACAACATCCACCCCTGGTAATCTCACCTTTTCTGGCTATACATATACCGGCTGTATTACCGACACCTTGGATCCTCGACCTATGAGTGCAAGCATGATCTCCTCATCTAGTAACAGCTACGCATATTGCTCCTCCTTCTGTAGCGGCTACCCTTACTTTGGTGTGGAATACGGTAAGGAATGTTATTGTTCCTGGGTTCTTCCTGTCAAAACCGAAACTCGCCCCGATAGCGAATGCAACATGGCTTGCGCAGGCGCTTCAACGCAGTCATGCGGTGGCCCCAATCGGGTCACCGTTTTCAAATCCGACGCCAGCATCGTCATTCCCGCCAACCCTACCATCCCCGACTATGGCTACAAAGGCTGCTATACTGATGATGTTTACAATCGTGTCCTTACTAGCTCAGTGATTCGCGATGATGGCATGACTGTTGAGCGTTGCGCGAGTACATGTTCTGGCAGCCACTACTTTGGTACACAATACGGGAACGAGTGTTACTGTGGAGACAAATTAAATGGAGACACAAAAGCCGTTGATCAGGGTGAGTGCTCGGTGCAGTGTAAAGGTAACGAAAGGGAGTTTTGTGGTGCGAATTCAAGGCTAAGCCTGTATGAGAGCATGGACCATGTTAATGCGACTGCGAGTGGGCAACAGGACAAAGACGCTAGTAAACGGTTGATGTTTTAAGCCTTATTTCATTAGATATGTAAAAACAGATTGCGTGTTACCGATAAAAGAGTTTACCAACGCTGTGCTGGGCCAAGTCTCTCTCCCTTTCACCAAACACCTATGCAATGTTCAAAGACACTAGTTGTTAGTGCAGGTAAAAGTCCCGCCTAAAATTTGTTTATTTTCTGCAAAAGATAACCACAACCTTGCGTCCACGAACATTGATTGACTGCCTTCTTATCCCTTAACCATTGACTGGATTTTTAACCAGCCATTTTAAAGTATTCTCATGTCTGAGAACACGAATAATCCCTTGGCCCTTCAGAATGAAAAGCTTCATTATACTACTGCTCAGCTGGACATGAATGCCATTTTGGGCTTGTTGCGAACATCGCGCCAGTTTAACGAGATTGTATGAATACCACTGTACCACGAGGCAACAGTCAATTCAGATGATGCAATGTCTTGAAACGCCTCGATGTCACAACTGATATCCACATTATTTGTTCACGTTTAGCGTAGTGTGGAGGTTTGTGGGCCGTTGGACACCTTGATAGACAGTGAACGTTGCAAATAGCTACCAAATTATGCCAAACATATCGAAATCATTCTAAGTTTCTCCATATTACGGAACTTTCTGCAGGCAAGCAGCCTGGTGGCTGTAACCTGTAATCGACAGACAAATCCCTCAATGGCCGTTATACTAACGGTGTCTACGAATGTCAAAGTGCTGGGCATTATTATCTTCAAAAACTAAGAGTCACAGGCTTTCTTTCATAGCCTTTTTAAGTCTACGTTCTATAGTCCCAATAGTCTTGCTTTGGGTGTGTCGGTATACCGGCCCATGAAATGGGAAGGTATCTTTGATGCTGTTAATCGACTGCCCGGCGATATCGCGGAACGCTAGTATACGGTGGACGCAAGGGTACAGGACAATCGAGGAGCTCGAGTTTTGTATTGATCAAAGAGATCAGATTGTATTGTACCACCAATCTCCTGCGTAGCAAGGACCAGCAGCGACGTCAAGGTCCTCTGCTACCTTGCCAGTTATTGGTCCAGATTCTCGGGCTTGTTTTCTCTTTGTTGGCCGTTACTGAGCATTTATGCACTGTTCGGTACCGCTGTTGCTCGATCCGCACGATACCTAATCCAGCCACAAAGAGACATGACAGATTGTGCCTTATCAGATCGTAATGCGATAGCAGTATGATCCATACTAATACTAACAGTGCGAGCTGTGGTGGAATCACGTCAATTTCAACTTGAAAATTTATTGTCCAAAAATTATAAACGTTATGGTGATAGTTTCTTCGAACACGGCCCTCCTTATCACGGTAAACAACGAGATTGCTGTATTGAGCTTATGTCTTCTGCAACATCTATGCTTGGTAACAGAACAATCTTGAGCATTCTAGGCTGCCATCCAGAACTTTGGCGCTCAAGTTAAGAGCTTCAAGCACTTGAGGTAAATGTGGTCTCAAGCCCAAACAGTGATGAAATACCTTTTTCTGTAGATGAAATTTTCTATCGGTTGATATCCGGATGCCACTACGTGGCGTAATAGTTCCCCATCTACCACTGTTTTCAACACCCTACCACTGATTTTGTCTTGGCAAAAAAAAGACCTGGATGCCACTGTTTCTGACCAAATACCACTGTTTCTAGACCAATAAAATCCAAAGGCCCCCGCCAACAGTGAATAACTTTATCTAATGAACAACAGCTCATCATGCGTCTGACGCGATCAAACAGTCGACGCGTTGTGAAGCGAAGAACAAGGTTCCTACAACCAGCACCCAGAGAACGACACCAGTTCACCATGTCCTTTTTTGTGCCAAGAAAAAACAGTAGTGATGTGCTGAAAATGGTGGTAGATGGGAATTATTATGCCTAGTAGCAGTGTTTCGGTCACTGGTCGATTTTTTGGTTGCAATCAGTAGAGTCAGAATAAAATGCGTCAGGGAAGAGCATGTCGACGGTCAAATTTCGATTCAAACATGGTGAGAGGATTGCAGTTTCAATGAATTGGATGCTTTCCTATACGGGGTGTTTTCCGTCACAGTGCTAGTTCAAAAGTTTTGCACACCCATCCAGCTAGGCTTACCATGTTGTGTCGATCAACCACCATTACCATTATGATCCCCCGATGTGTTGCAAACCCAGAGGTTTCATGAAATCAGTGGATGAAACCAAACCCTACTTCATAGGAACCTGATTAGATATATATCAAGTCTCAGGCTGGTGTATCAATACCTAAGTTGGTGGTTGGATTCAATCGCGTGTCAACCATCTGCTGCACTATTCATCGCGTAGCAACACGTGGCACCACCCCGTAATCTTCTCGACCTGAACGCCTCAAGATGTTCTCGCGTCACCAGCAGAAACCTGATTACTGAATGAATAGGGAGAAAGGAGCCTAAGATTGATAACTCAAACCTCTCTAAGTAGGCCAGTTTGCTCTACCTGACGGTACACTCTCACGAGCTCCTTCCAAGTCACCACTCTACCGGTACCTTAAGACAAATGGAAAAGTCAATCAGAGGTGCCGGAGACGTCCAAAACTCGCGCGTGGCAGAGCTCTAGCACGCTTACACTGGTGTACAGAGTACTCTCACTTCAACTTCAGAAAACGGCCAGTTAAGTTCAGTGATGAATACTCTATTCAGAAAGGACTTGAGCCCTCTAGTAAGTGGGAATTCATGTATCCGAGTAAGAGACGGGATGCTAGGGTGGTGACTGAAACATAACATCAAGAAAGCCAGCCCAGATGGTGTGGGAGTCTATCTGGCTTGACCGAAGGGACACACCTCAGAATAGTGATCTAGTCGTCATGGAGAGGGATCTCGATGCCTCAAGAAATGGTTATACAGCCAAAAGCCACATTCAAGCCCTTGAGCAAGGCCTACTGCCTCATTGGACGTGCGGACAACTGTTCTAACAGGACAACGCTCAGATAAACACCTCAGAGGCAACTTTTGCATGGCTCCAACTTCACAATTTTACTACTATTAGCTGGAAAGTATAATCCACCAGATCTCAATCCTACTGAGTATATGTGGTGGCACCTCAAGCAACTCATCTTCAAGCATTGTCCCTAATAGAAGAGGAGTGGGAGGACATTTGTGAGGTGTTGAAGATGTGTTTGCAGGCTATACCAGATAAACTGCTCTTGGAGCCAATCGACTCAAGGCCAGCCAGCCAGAACTGATGTCTGCAAGAGGGCTGGAGAGTGGCACATAAAGTGCTAATGTTTACTTCATTGTTCCAGCACGAGATCTCACATTACTCTTGTTTGTGGCTATCTCGGTATCCTCACTAAGTACTGAGTTCGTAGGGCCTCAGGGCACATGCAAACTTGGCGTGCAAAACTTTTGACGTGTGACTGTATGTAGGGAAGGACGTTGAACATCATGGCAACATCCATTCGAGCCGGATGGAAACCAACAGCCTCAGGCCATTTGGCGAAGTGCCCAAAGAACTGAGAATGGGGGTTGATAACCATGATACTGAGGCTTTTCAATGCTTTCGCCGATCAGCCAACAACCGCAGCTCTCTATGTTTGAAGAAGCTACTATTTCTACCGCAAGCCTTGACCATTGGCTTCTTATGACTTGCAAAAACGCACAAAAATACTTCAATAGCTCCAGCATATCTTCGGCTGTATGAGCTCTGGCTCTCCTAGCCCAAGTTCTCTGCACGCTTCCTGCGATAAGGCACGAGAATCGGGTTCGAGCTCGCTACTGCTGCACAGTGATGGCTGGCAAAAAGTCCACTGAAGTTCGCGAGCAGATTGCTTTCCAAGACATGTGTTGAGACCCCTGTCGTACAGCGATTTCCTAAAGGGCAGACCGTAGATTCCTGCTCGTGGGCAGAAAGCACGGGAGGAGCACAAAGGAAGGTTCACGAGATGATTAAACCCCAGTGCGCACCATCGACCCATCAGTCAGGCATCAAGGTTAGGAAAGCTTCTCACAAGAACAAACTGCATTCTGGTGCACGTAACGCGTACTCTTTGGAAGCTTTGTATCAATGTCTCAACAGCATTGTAACACCTGCACGACATGGGACTTTCGGTGGTAATCCTCGGGGTCGAGAACTTGGAGCAACTTCAGGTCTTTCTGTGACTTTTGTTTTCCTATTCAGTACTCGTTCGTCCCAGGTCGGCTTGTTCTGCCATCGTTCAGGAGCAAGTAAGGTTGCACGGGCTCATGGACCGAAAGTGTCATATGCGGTTGTGCATTGTAGGTACCGTCTCACTGCAAAGGTTCTGTACTTGAATTGTTTCAACGTACCGCATGTACTTCCCTTGTGTACCGTGTTTATTATGTATGCCGTGTGTGTTGTGTGTATCCTGTGTATGATAGAGGGTTGAAGATGTAATATGTCCATACAAACATACTTGTCGCTATAGCCATGAGCGTGTATGCGTGAAGCAAACCAAATCCAAGCCGCAGCGGGCGATGCCATCCAACACCAAACACCCACCGTAGCCGATATCCAAGAAACGCCACCTATGCACTTCCACGGTCTAACGACTCCTAGGCAAAATCCCAACTAGTGAACCGTCCTCGCCCTTCACTTTCGAGTCTGAGGCACTGGTATGGGCTACTCATAGGATCATAATACAACCCCTCGACTCTCCCATTGCTGCGTCTCAGGCACACGTAGTAGAAACCCGATATTGTAAGGCCGCAGCCTGAGTCGTCGAATGCAGCATGTTCTGCATCCACGTAGTGTGGCTGGGCCCCAACCTCGTGTCGTGCAAAAGTGTGGCTGTCATAAGTGTAATACTCCCTCTCCTCATCCTGCCCGCTTGCATTTGTACTATGGGGGCCATCAGCAACAGGCTCTGGGATCGCAGACCTCACATCCGCTTTTCCGCTCCCCTTCAAGCTCTTCACAAAACACCGTTCCTTCCAGCGCATGAGCACCCACTCATCCCTTAGCCCCTCCCACCACCTCCGACTTGTCAGCGCGCGCACAACATCCTCATCGCGCATGTCCGCGAATGGCGGTAGTTTGCGCCAGTACATTGCATCATTTGCAGCGCTCGACTTGAAAGACTCCGTGAGCAGGGTGTGTTTGTTGAAGTCGAGAATCTCGCCTTCGAGATAGGTTGTTATGCTACTTGTGCGTGTGTATTGGTGAGTGGAGGGGGCGGCATAGGGGAGCACATGTGTATGGGGGTGCGAGGGGACATTGTAAGCTTCCATTGTTGCGGAGAGGGACATAGAGGGCCAGTCTACAGCATGAATTGTGACCTTGACCGGCCAGCGGTCTTGATGTGTGGGTACAGGATGAAGTTGTTCCGTCCTACCTGGCGCGTTGGGGGGAAGGTAGGATGTTAGGCTTCGAGGAGTGGAATAGCTGGCGCTGAGCCATGGGCGAGACGGAGGCGGGAGCTGGCTGTTGGCTGGATTGGGTGGACCTGTAGAAGTTGTAGCGTGCTGACACCCGCTGAGTACGGCGCCGGGAGCAAGCCAGGACGTCTCTTGAGGAGGCGGTATGCTGGAGGTGTCTGTTAGAAAGTCGGCGTATTGTATGCAGAAGTAGTCTTTGCTCAAAAAACCGGCCTCGAGCGCGCAGTTCAAGCTCTCGTCCACAGTATTGGCGTGCCGTATGCGCGAGAGGTATTCGACTGTATGTTCAAGCATGGGCGCAACGGCTGGTGGTTGGGGCTGTGACTGTGACTGTGACTGCGACTGCGACTGCGATTGTGACTGTGACTGTGACTGTGACTGTGACTGCGGGTTGCGACCGGCCTGATGTCGTTCGCGTGGGCCAGCCCAAGGGTCCTGAGTACTTCGACGAAGGGTTGCAGTCTCGCGAGCGGCTTCACGAGCCGCGTCTCGGCCTTCCCGCGCGGCATTCCGCATCGACTCCCTCTCCCTATCTCGGTCCTGGGTGTAGCGCTGCAGATAGTCTCTTGTGCGGGCAGAAAAGCCAGGATGTCGCCGCACTGCCTGCAGAATGGCTGTGGACCGCAGCGAGTCTCCAGTTGCGCCTGCTGTGAGATTCGAGGTAATGTTTAGCCGCGATTGCAACGCCCTCAGACTACGTTCATCATCGTCGGCCAGTTCAATGTTCGGTAGTGGTGACCAGTCGTAGAGGGTGTTCTGGCTGGGCACGCGTTCACCATACTGCACGGTAGGCGTGGCCGTCGCCGCCGCCGCCGCCGCCGCCGCCGCCGCCGACGACGATAACGACGACGAAGATGACTCGTGCAGGCGGTTGAGACGGTCCATGCTGCGTCGCAGGCGTTCGCGATGCTCAATATCGTCTCGTGTCCTTTCTAGCTGGCGCAGTCTTTCACGCGACTGTTCTAAGCGTTGTTGGTCGTGCGCTAAGGTGCGCAGGCTGGCGTAATGTTCGTCAAAGTCGTCGTCGTTCACCTGGGTAGTAAGGGTAGCAGCCAAATTGAGAACGTCTTCATTCACGGGACTCTCGAGGTCGCGCAGGGCAGATATGAAGTTAGTGGATGGTGTGGGCTCACGATCCTGTACAGTGCTACGTCAGTCCCAGGATGTAGGGCTAAACCTCCCGGGCGATGGGATCCTCACCGGCGAATTTGCAGGCGGCATCTTTCTCCTAAACAACCTCTTTCTTGAAACTGAAATATACTGTTATGGTGAGGCAAGCGCCATGAGTATGGTGGCAGGCACAAGGATTGCTGGCGTCTGGGGTAAGAATACTGGGTGCTGCGATGAGACAGGCAGATGTCGCAAGCATGTGCTGCGGCAGCGTTTCGACGTCAAGACCCCAAACCTTGGAACATTCGGCGAAACAAAGGCACGCGCCATTTTTCTGCCTGGAGATTTGCAACCATTGTCATCCTTTGACACCTCGACCTCGACGACATCGACATTGGCCTCGACATTGGTCTGCTTGCGTTCTCCGGGAAAGCAGATGCAAGTCATCTATTTCGAGAGGCAGCCCCGCTCTGCTTCCCCAGATTCATCGGTCCAGCATTGTGGTCAAGTGCCATCGGCGAACGCCGTTGGCCAAATCTGCACGCCTGCATGTGTATTCACGACAATACCACATGGACTGCGAAGAGAACAGCGCAAAGTATACGGTGCAACGTATACAGTGCGGAGTCTGCAGTGCAAAGTACACAGTGCGGAATGTGCAATGCAAAGTATGCAATGCAAAGTATACGATGCAAAGTGCGCAATATAAAGCACACAATGTAAAGTACACAATACAAAGCATACAACGTAGAGTATACCATGCAAAGCGTACAATGTAAAGTACGCAATGCAAAGTGCAAGGCACACAGTGATAATGTCGTTTTTGTTTGTTTCACGCATAGTAGTCTTTTTTTCGATTAAATTTAGACTGCCTAATATATCGAAGCTAACTTCTGTGTTTGATGGTATTGTACACCCCACCGGTGGGATGGCCAGGAACCACCTGGGCCCTGGACTTGTTGTCTCTGCTGTCCTCACATGTCAAATCGACCGGAAAAAAAGCGGCGGGCAAGGTGATAGAGTGTTTGCCCCGCAAGCAGGGGACCACTCCTCAGCCAAGATCACGACTGGCGTGCTCTTGTCACGACCTCACGCGCTGCTTTCTCGGCCGACTCTCGGTGTCAGGACAGCAGAGACCAGCTATTACAGTGGCATCGCAGATGCGTGTATAACTTTTCTTGTCGTCACCCTCGTCTCAGTGTGTTCCAGCTGGCAATCAATGTCAGGCTGAGCGAGCAGGAACGTAAACATGATACGTGATCTCATAAAGCTGGATCTTGCCAGTCTCAATGAAGAGCTCGCACCCAGAACGTTCCAGTCGTGACAACATTAAACAAAAACAACCCGAAGAAGAGAGCTCGAGTGCCCGACTCGAGGAAGGCGCGAGCCTGTCTGTATCCATGTCTTCCGTGATAATGCAAATCAAATGCAAGCCTCCCAGAGATGCAAAAAAAGAAAAGAGCCATCCAACTAGGGAGGCATGGTCGTATAACGACAAAGAAACGCTCGCTAGAAATCAAACAGGTATCAGAGAGATGTGCGGGAAGAGAGGAGAAAAAAAAAAGAACAAAAAAACGCTCGCTAAAGTTGATGAAACGCCGTCCCATGCCTTGGATGTTGTGCGATGACAACATGTGGTGTATATCGCTGATGTCGAAAGAGTTGGTGCGCTTTGGGACTGGCCAAGTCCGCGCTTCCAGGCATCGACCGAGAGACAGGTATCACAGACAGATGTGTTCCGCTTATGTGAACGCTGCATACTGTGTTGCGAATCCTGTGTCCCATCCGAACCCTCCAAACCCACCGTGCGCTGCGCTTGACCCGCATTGCTGGGCTAGCACGCTCGGAAGAGGAAGGCAGGGGATCGGTGCGACTGCCTGCGGTGGGCTGTAGTACGCACTCGTCGAGTTGTAGCATGGCTGGCTGAATGACGGTGTGGGTGAAGGCAGTTGGAAGGGCTCCATGCTCTGGGTCCCCAAGGTGCTCCAGTAGGTGGGGGATTGCTCGCTGCAGGTGGTGATGGTCGGGCTTGGTGTCGATGGGACTACTCTCCACGAGTCCATCTGCGGCGGCGAGAGGTACTGTGTGGGCTGCCACCAGTTGGCGGCACCAGGTGTGCTAGGAAGAAGAGGAGCAGGACGGACGACATCGACAATCCTGGGAGGAGGAGGCAGGAGGGGAAGAAACAAGCCCATAATGGCGGCCTTGACCTCCTCTCCTCGACCCTCAAGCAATTCTCCGGCACCTTCCTCTTCCATACCCTCAAGAGCTCGTGCGCTAGTGCGGAAGACATAGCGGTTGACAGCCTGCACAAACCCGTCCTGGAGTTTCTTGACCTGCTGCTCCTTCTCGGCCCACTCCCAAGTACTGGCAGACACATCGACTGAGTAGATGTCCTTGTGGTACTCGATAAGCGCATCGATGGTCTCCTGTGTAAGCTTGAATGCAACCTCATGCTGTGAA
Source organism: Leptosphaerulina australis (assembly GCA_026120165.1). Taxonomy (NCBI): domain Eukaryota; kingdom Fungi; phylum Ascomycota; class Dothideomycetes; order Pleosporales; family Didymellaceae; genus Leptosphaerulina; species Leptosphaerulina australis. The sequence continues at coordinate 13,982 of JALRMI010000033.1, forward strand.
ACCATATCGACGTGTACAACGTACGCCTCGATATGGATGAGCTGGTAGTTGAACAGCGCTTCGACCAGTGGGTTAGCATCCCTGCGCAGTTCCGAATCCGGGGCCTTAGGAACCATGATAGAGCTCAACGACCAGATTGCATTCTTTCCAGACAGGGTTTCTGTGAGGCATCGTGTGTGTTGCTGCACACTGTTCAATGGTCGCTTTACTCGGTTGACGCGCTTCAAGGTCTGTGTTAACCATGGCTCAGCTTTTGAGTTCAAGACGACATTGACGGTTGATCGTGGCGCAAAGGCAGCAGCCGAGGCGGGTAGTAACTGGATCGGCATAGTGTTGGTCGGTGCGTTGTGTGCAGGATGGGCGATATTAGATGGGACGAAAGAATCAACAAATGAAGGGAACAAACAAAAGTAAAAAAAAGAAAACCGTTGTCTCAGGCGAATATAATTTTTCAGGGCTCGCCGTGATGGTAGATGGGGGAGACAAGAGGGCGGGCGAATGAGAGGGGAAGGCGAGGTGGGAGGTGGAGGGTAGGGAAGGGCTAGCGGTGTGAGGATGAGATCTTTCTTAAGAGCTTACAAGCGTCGATCATGGACCGCTCGGCGTGGCCACAGCATCCCGGCAAAGGTGCATGCACACTGCCCCGTTTAGCTGCACTGCGCATCTAGCTTGCTTGAACGTGCACATAGCAAGAGCCTGCAGCTGCATATTTAGTCGGATGTTAGCTGACCTGAACGGAAGCACCGCGGTGCGCACGCGTGGATAGGCGGATGCCTGCGTACGGAAAGATTGCGATGCCGTGATAGCTCACAAGGCGAACGAAAAGTCCCTCTAGGCCATGCAGACGGAGATGACGACCAAAACGGTGTTCGATCAGCCCTCTGGCGGAACTCTCAAAAGCATAATAATTGATCAATGATGTCGGCGTGCGTGGACCTGACCATGGCAGCTGAGCAGGAGCTCGTCGTCGCCTACGCATACGAAATGCTCTTCTCGAGAACCTGTTTGATGCCCGCAAAGGCCGGCAAGAGTCCACAGACAGCCCACAGACGGCAGCAGGCAGGCGCTCCTACACGCGATTTGCGCGAGCAATGTGCCTGTTCGAGTCTGCGCTTACTGTTGGGCCTCGAGCATCGGTGTGTTGCGACATGGCGCGGATTCCAGAAGCTTGCCGTCAACGTCCAGAGGCAGCGCGCACCGCAGCGGCTTTGCTGCCCTTTTGGGCCTGCTGCGGATCAAGGGAGGATGACGAAGACTGGTCCGTCTGGTCGTGGTGTATAAGGGTTTGACGAAGGTGGGTGTCGTTGACCACGGCTTGGCTCACTTACAGGACTACGTTATTTGGGGCTAGCGATGGGCGCAAGCTGGTCGGCCCAATCAGATGGCTCAGCAGGGATCAGAGCAGGGATCTCATCTGTTGCGAAAAGCTTTAAGAAAGCCGCACTCATGTGATCGTAACGTCCAGGCATTGTCTGTAATACACCAGGTGCTATGGTCAAGTACATACGAGCACGTACTGAAGCAGCCATCTTGTGCAACAGCAATCTGCTCGAGCAACTTCAGGCCGCATGATCGTGAGCGTTGCGCATGCGGAGGGCCCAGTGTCATGCGCCACCTGACTGAATAGCCGAAGAGGCTGTGCTGGCAGCGGAGATCTCGGAGCCGCCGACCAGAGAGCTCCGGAGTTGTCCTTCTAACACTATCTGGCCGATATTTCTGCTGATCATAAACGGGTTTGATGGGCATCTGCTGCAGGAGAACATGCTAAGGTATGAATCTGTCCCAAGAGATGTTTGCTGTCCTCAGTTTGGGTCTGCTATTGGAACAGAGGACGCAATTCAAGGCGATTACGCAGGTGCCAGCAACCCCAGATCAACCTGTCGAAAGGGCCGTCTGCACGGTCATCGTCTGCTTATCGATAGCATTATACATCCGCCGTGTTTCAAAACCTGCGAAGAGCTGCATAGGACGCTTCGGTACTTACACGCTGGATCTGTAGCACCTGCGCCTGTCAGTAAACGAGTATGGCGGGGCAGCAGGCAACATCACCGGGCTGGTTGTAGCGGACCGGCCATGTTGCTTTGCTGGCACTCTGATAGAGCACTCTGCCAGAGGGTTATGCATGCAGAGTGTAAATCTGGTGTTGCTCTTTCAGCTTGACAGGGGTCAGCTGCGCTAAGCCGGCTTCAAGCGGCGTCGTCCCTCTCCACATCTTCAACCCCCGTTGCAGGCTTCATCCTCACTCATAGATCTTTGAAGTGACGTCTGGCTCTTCGCGTCGTTGTCAGTATCTGCACGCTTTCGCAGATTCTTCTGCGCCGTTTCAGGCCCTGTCGGCGGGTTGTTGTAAGTGCATACGACATGCACACCGACGTGGAGCTTGGTGACTCACTTAGCCGCCAGCATGTCTTAGAGAGTGAATTATCCCGTCAACCGGCCATCAAGATTTTCCAGTACAGTCCTGCACGCTTGGGTTTCTCTTTCTTCATGGTTCGCCTTTATTCGCCCGTACAAGGATGAACCTGTCAGCATCCCTATCGCTGCACTTGCTCTCTAACTTCGTCACTGTCGCCGAGGACACTCAATAGTTGCAGCAACAAAGGGAAAACATCCTCTGTTAATTTGTGGACAATTGGGGCGTACCTAAAACTGTTACACAAGACAGAGATAGTTCGCCCGCAAAAGTCGCGCAAGCTGCTGCAAGCCTCATTCATTGTTCTTGACCCGCGGAACGGCACGTCTGCGAGATAGTACCTGTTCACATGCAGGACACATCGTTCAAAGATACTGGGCTCTATTTACCCGTATGTGTATGTTTCAGTTCTTGTGGACGGCCGATACGACCAACGCTCCTTGTTTGTCCCTATTTCATTCGTCTCCAACGAGTGTCCTAACCGTAGTCGTCATCACTCAGCATAAATGGACACACAGAACAAAATCGGAAAGTTGTTGAGAAACAGCGGGTCCAGGGGTCCAAGTCCAGGTGGATGTGGTCGCGGTAAGATTGCTCCGGAACTGGGGGGCTAAAAACTGGTCTGGCCATCCCGAAAGAGATGATGGTGTATTGATACTGCCGCTGTATGGATCCATGAACAGCAGGGCTGAGCATCCGGGGATGACGGGAGCCCACAGCCTTGGGGTTGATGCTCTCAATCGCTCGCATAAGGTGATCGCTTTAAGCACAACGTGAATAAGGATGCAAAGGCTTAGCGATCGGGGAGCCCGGGATATGAGATTGCTCGGAAACCTTCATCGAACCTCACTTCTCTCAGCGGCGGCAGGCAGGCCAGGAATGTTGATGAGGCTTGCAGAGCTCAACAACATCGAGCAAGCACTGCCGTTGCATAATCTCATGGACCAGGTTATTGTTTTACGGTCCTCGGCGATGCACACTCTATCACTGTTCGACGTCAGCGCTTCGCAAAACATGCCACTGTTTGACACCAACTTGTATCCAGGATCATGGCATCGCTTGCGACAACCGTTCAAACTGTCTTAATCCTCCTTTATGCATGGACTCATGCCGCGTATCCCAGAGACTGTACACGCTGCTGTTTATAGCATATGCCTGCTATGCACCGTTTGGCCAGTATCAAGTACGATGAGGCACCAACGAGAACGATCGGTGTATGCAGCAAAAGTCACTGCAGCGTCGAGGCGTATGTCGGCAAGACTGGGCTCTACACCATCAGTATCAAAAACAGATTGCATTACTCAACAATATGCACACACGATCACATCTTACCTACTTCAAACGCTGGATTGATAGCCGAAATATCTTTTGATTCCAAGACTCACCTCAAATCTCCCTAGTCGAAGAGCCTGTGTTGATACACACATTGTATACGGTGCTTCCACACTGTGAGTTTGTCCTTGCGCCATACGCCCAAATAAAGCAAACGGCAAGTGCGGAAAATTCTACTAACAGCCGCTCGGCATGCACACGTATTTGAGATTTGAGGGAACCTGGTGGTCTCAGAAGGAACACAGGTCCGCTTCACTCCATCTCATTGCCAGAAGCAGTCGTTCTGGACATATTGCTATAAGGTCTCAGTGGCTCTGTGCCCATTCTTGACGGGCTTCCAGAGCTCAACTTGATCTGGTGTGTTCGAAGACTATGGTACTTCCTTTGGAATAACATGCTTTTTCAACCATCAATGTCTGACAGACTGGATGCGATGTACCGACGCTGACCTCGGACAGGATCACGTGGACAAATATCCACCTCGGGTAATCCGGGTCTTAATCAGCAACCCAAACACAACCCATCTGCCGAGCAACTTACAACTGCCGATATTTCGCATTCGTGCCACAAGACCATCGATTTCGAAATCAATACTGCCGGCAGTTCGCAATAGAGATAACACGGGAGACACGGAGTTACTGCTGCACCCTCGTGCATCAGGATTTGGAGAGTGGATATGCTATGTGAGAAGCTGTGCATTTGGTGCTGCACAGAATCTCACCGGCTTCCCATATGTCAGATAAAGCCCTTTCAACTGCTCATGTATTGTTGAAAACTATAAAAAAAGAAAAAAAGAAGAAACAATAATGTTGAATGTCGTGAATATATATGGGTTTGAGACTGTCCGAATCACCCCGCGCTCCCGGAGCCATTACCCCAGGTTCCAAGCCCCAAAGAGCAGCCATAGCCCCACAGCATCATCGAACGTACAACCTCCAAAGCACTTTCACAACTGCCGACACATTCGAGACTTACGTATTGCTACACGATGCCAAGCGTAAACCAAATCAAGTTTGACACTGGGTGCCAAACGTCGCCCAAACGGTGGCCTCAAATAGCATCATCCCTCGCCCCCTCTATCTTGAGGTTTGAGAATAGTGCACCTTTTTTATTGTGATTATTTCCTGCCGTCCTCGTGCCTGAAGAACTGTAACAGGAACTCAATATGTTACTCAACGAGATACTGCCACTTCTTATACGATACTGGCCCCTCGTACTAGTCTCCCTCGTTGTGGGCCACCTCATCAACAATAAGTACTGGAAAGGACTGAACAAATATCCCGGTCCAAAACTAGCAGGATACAGCAACTGGTGGAGACTGCGAGATGTATCTAAAAGGAATCATCATTGGACCACGCTTGCGTTACATCGTGAGCATGGCGATATTGTAAAGCTGGGTCCAAATGTTCTTTCCTTTGCGGACCCAAGAGCGATCAAGTCTATCTATGGCTTGAATAAGGACATGAAAAAGGTACGTCTGCCTTCGTAATGGAGACTAGATTGCCTGCTGAGTTAATAGTCGGATTTCTACCCAGTGCAAGGCGCTGTAGCGAACGGAAAGCCCTTGCTCTCTTTATTCTCAACCACTGATGAAGACTTCCACGCAAAATACCGCCGTTGTGTGAATAACGCTTTCGCTATGAGTTCACTCGTCAATTATGAGCCACTGGTCAATTCTACACTCACTTACTGGCTTGACAAGACAGAGGCAATGTTCATCAACACTGGTAGAAGTTGCAACTTCAGCCAATGGCTGCAGTTCTTTGCTTTCGACGTCATTGGAGACTTGACATGGAGCAAGCGGCTCGGTTTTGTAGAGGGTAACAAGGATGTTGACAATATCATCGAGTTCTTGGGAAAGTTCTTCGATTACGTCGCACCGGTAGGTGAACTTTTCCCTTAACTTGATCAGTATCATGCTCATCCAGTTCCAGGTCGGCCAAATGCCTATCCTTGATCGGATCCTCTGGAAGAACCCTATCAGTCTCTTCGCCCAACGTATCGGTCTCGACAAGCGCATCCATCCCGTGACTCTATTCGCACTCTCGCGGTCGAACGAGCGTACCCAGCAAGTTTCAAAAATCAAGAAATTTGGTCTTTCAGACGACGAGCGCGCTAACCCACGCGGCATCGACCTCCTCTCTAAATTTGCCCAAGCCTCCCATGACCACCCCTTTATGGATGACAATCGCATTCTCTCCACTTGCACATCCATGGTCTTCGCCGGTTCAGAGACAACCGCCATCTCGCTCTCTGCCGTATTCTATTTTCTAGTCAAGCACCCACCAGTCTACGCGAAACTGATGCAAGAACTGGATACCGCTTCCGCGGATGGCTTGATCGAGGAGCGCCCAGATAGAACCGTCTCTTGGCCTGAAGCCCAGAAATTGCCCTACCTCGATGCAGTCATCCAGGAATCATTCCGCTTGCACCCCGCCCCGGGCCTGATTCTCGAACGCGTCGTGCCGAAACAGGGCATGCAAATCCTTGACTCCTTCATTCCAGGCGGGACAATCATCGGATGCAACCCATGGGTGATCCATCGGCGCCCCGAAATCTTCGGTTCCGACGTCGACACCTTCCGGCCTGAGCGTTGGCTCGAAGCGAGCCCGGAGAAGGTCAAGGAGATGAAGGGAAGTATGTTGCAATTTGGTGCGGGGGCACGGACGTGCATCGGAAAGAATATCAGTCTCTTGGAAATCTACAAATTAGTGCCGAGTTTCCTAAGACGGTTCGAGATTGAGCTCGAGTACCCGGGGGCCGAGTGGAAGACGCATAATGCGTGGTTCGTGACGCAGAAAAACTTCAATACACGCTTCAGGCGTAGAGAAGCCTGAGCAGGGGGGCAGGGAAAGGACGTGTGTCTGAACTTTTGTTGTAGTTGTGGTGCTGCATTTGAGCGTGCATAATGATGTTAGAAAATCAATTCAAGATAATCTCCTACCATCGCATTATTTCTCAATCGCTTGGAAAGCATGGTTTCTCGCTTTCGATGTCTCCTTGACTATCCACTCCTCAATGTACGGCTCAACCTCCGCACATCCATTCTCCTTCCCCTCCACGGGCTGTCCCCATGTACCCCAATACGGCACAACGCCTGTCCATGTATTCTTCACCAAGTCCTTGTTCTTAAGATCTGCTCTGTCCTCACTTGGTCCCCCCTCGCGTATCTTTGCGCTCGCGCTTACAATCCTTACTTTGAGAATCGAAGTACTGCTCAGTTCAGCTTTAGTTGGCGGATTCCGGCTCTTCGCCCAACGGTTGGGGAGGAGATTGTCAGTTATGAGTTCCATGGCATATAGTGCCTCTTTTTCTTCCGTGACTAGAGTAGCATAGCCGTACACTACTGCACTTCTGTAATTGCATGAATTGTGGAATGGAGCAAGCGCCAGGACCAGTCCGTCCAAGAATGTTGCTGCTACAGTGACAGGCAGTCCCTCTTCGCCCTGTTCGCCGGCTTCCCCGCTTGCACGAAAGAGTCGACCGGATACGTAGCCGTGAATATACAAGTCCTGCTCTGTGGTGGCTGGGTCGGCAGACTGGTTTGAGAAGGAGCCTGTGCAGCCCAGCATGGGGAGGACTACCGGGAAAGGGTGATTTGGGTCATTGAATGAGACGTGAAGGACAGGGCAAGTGTTGATAAGGGTGTGAATTGTGTTGTATTCATATCGCCCTGCAGAAAGTCAGTACTTTTAGAATCGAGGATCAACTTATGGTCAAGGTGCAGTGTAATGGTACCTCGATTTGCTAGTCGACCGAGCTTGTTGACTGCTGTCTTAGGGTACTCTGATGAAGCCATTGCTGGTATTCACAGGAATGTAATTCACTTGGTTAGTTCAGATGTTGGAGGCATTCGAGTAGTGCAGAATAATACAGCTATCCTAGTACTTCGAAGCCGTATTATACTGTTTGTCTGTTTTGATATGTTGTGATGACTTCTCATCATACTGCCCCACTGCAATATCAATGGCAGTACTTTGCGAACACGTTCGTCATTCAAGACAGCATCACTAATAACATGTGCTGCTTTAGGGTATGAAGAAAGTAATTATTGGATGCTGATTGGCTATTGAAGGTGACTCAGAGTCTTTAGTGTAGGGTGACTTCAGTACTCTCGATGTTGCTATTACGTGTTCTAGGCTATTGACGGATAGCGACGGGAGTGATGGCTACGAACTAACTATCTGTCAGGTGTTCACCAAAACGGTGAATTTGCAACACAATTGAGACTAGTTTTAGCCAAGTAACTTTTTAGAATGAAGCAAATATCATGTACGATTTATCCTTATTAGGTTTAGGGTGGGTGTAAAACTTTGAGAAGCGTGTTGTTGGTGTTGGGGTATGGGTCAAAAGTGTTCAAACAATAAAAACAAGCCTCTTCGTAGAAAGCAAATGACTGGGGCTGGATACAGTTCTCTCTCTGGGTAAAATGCATGTGCAATACCCTCTTACAAAGGGTGGTAGCGAGTAACTAAGACACTGAAACTTCAAGGGAACAAACATAGACGAACACGAGAACTCGACAGTTACCTATCACACAAGCTGCGAATGGATTCTTCAGAAAGAATATTCCTGATTGGTATCACCCAGTAAGGTGAGCTGCTGGGGGATACAAATGCAAGGCTGCTCACAAGCAAGCTACAGTATCAAATCTGAGGCTGATAGTTGGCTACTTAAAGTGTACTCATTTCTATTTGAAGCTACTTACTAACAGACCTGGTAACTAACAAATCAAGTCCTTCGAACTAACCAAGCAGTAAGGCTAGTAGTTGTTCTTCTAAAGAGTATGAGAAGGGGCTAGCTGCATTCTTGTCGGACCTATAATTGTAATTTTTGGGGGCACTTATAACATCAGCATCTGTATAAAATCATCAATTCAACGTGAAATACAGATTGCTGGTCTCTGGCGACAGAACTGACTTTACCAATCTCGAATTCAACACAACTAAGATACGTGGTTCAGAATATGCCGAGGGTTGTTGCCAATTAGGCAGCGCACACAAATGCTTCTTGGGTCGGGTCGTCACTATCTCAAAAGAACGAGGATCGGCTGGTAGGTCTGTCAAAGACAATGTTGTAGTTTACTGTATACCCTCGATACTGATCCTACGGCCAGGATCTTGCTGAGGATGTCTCGCTGAAGGAAGTTTTCATAGATAGATTTTGATTTGGCTGGCCGGCTCGAGTATCCTCTCGGGATACGCGACCGACTCGTTAAGATTATTCACAATAATAAAAAGCACTTTAAATACTTTCGAGCGCCTAACTGATTCGTAATAGAGGTCTTCATGGATATAATTGGAAAGCTGTCACATGCAGTTGTACTTTTTGATTTGACGAATGACGAATGCTCCTGTGAAGAGCATTTAGCCCTCCCCCTCCCCAAGTTGGGATTTTACCCAATATCAACCTATCGGCGGTCTATTGCTGGGATGAGAAACAGTGGTGATTCTGACGCGACAAAAGATCTTGAAGGCTTCGGTCAAGAGTTGATGATCAGTGCGGGATGGGAGACACATTACGCAGCGCGAACCACGCGTAAAAGAGGTTTCTACAAAGGCATCATTGGAGGCTCATCTCTACCATCTTACTCCAGGATGTTTGAAGAAAGGCCAGAGAGTCTTGCATATATGAAAGAGCATAGAACTCATCTGCAATGAGCATCTCAACAACGAAAACATACATGTGGTGGCTCTTAGGCAGGACGGTGGCAAAGTAGAAATCTTCAAAATAGATGAGAAGGGAGATAATGTGTAGGCTTCGACTATTGCCCTTAACAGTAAACCGGAAGCAGGGGTTAGATTATTTGGGTTGAGTTCAAGACGGCAGAAAAAGTTGGGCCGTATGCATCTTTGTGAGAGCAGAGTAAAACGAACTTGCTTGTTGGCCGCCGCGGCTTAGATGATGTGATACACAACTAGCGCCGAATTGGGCAGACACCTCGGTACTGGAACTCAATCTAATAGAAAACACACACACAGACACTTCGAAGCTCTGACATCAACACAGCCTCGATACAAAAGAGCGTTGATTCAAGTGGTTTCAGAAGGCTCTTACTCTGCGGGCAAGGAACGACACCTCCGATAACCGGCGATCTGAACGCAAAGAAGGAACGCGGGGCACATCAAACTATTTATGCCATATCCACCCGTGTAGTTGTACTTCCAACTCAAGGCTTCGGGGTCCAGGTAGAAAAGTTTGAAAGAACAAGGAAGCACAGAAAGAGCAAAGGCGAAACTCTGATCACCTCCACCACTTGAACGTCAACCTCCTGCCACCTGGGGGTCAAACCGATGACGACTGAGCAATCAAACCCAACGTATCTCATACGTAGTACGACACCAGCAAACATGTCCGACACAGGAGTCGTCAAGCCTACAATCATCGCCTTCCACGGCTCAGGCAGCAATGCAACAATCCATACCGTACAGTTGGCACGCCTAAACCGTGTTTTAAAAGATCATTTCAATGTGGAATGCCTCGAAGGTGCGCATCATTTTCTCACCTATTATTTTACAATATTCTTTGACCGCAAGAGTTGCTCTGATGAATTATGTTTTTATACACCACGATCACTCCGGAGGTTTTGTTAACGATATCAGCGCCATTTCCCTCTCCCGCCGGCCCCGGAGTCCTACCCTTTTTCGAAGGCTGCGGCCCGTTTGCGCGCTGGCTGCCTCCTAGCGAGAAGGTGACAATCGATACCATGAAATCCGGGACCTCGACATCGTCCATGAGTAAAGAGGTTGAGCGCCTTGTGCGCGACACAGTCAACAGAATCAACACCAATGGCGGCCGTGTAGTCGGATTAATTGGCTTTTCGCAGGGGACCAAGGTTGTTGCAGGATTGTTGAGGGGTGCACAGATTAAGAGGAAATTAGGGGCACGCGGCGAGGACTGGCTGACAAATTTCCACTTTGCGCTCTCGGTTTGCGGATCCTATCCACCGCCCCTACTCCCACCGTCGGTCCTTAAACTGCCGGAATTCTCCTCAAAATCCGACGAGGAGAAAGATGAGCTGTTGAATGAGAAAATCAGCGCGCCGGTGCTACATATCCAAGGCGAGCAGGACGAGTGGAAATGGGCAGGTGAAGGGTTGATAGCGGAGCATTACGAGGTTGGAGAGGGGAAGAGTGTTACAGAGACGTGGAACATGGGGCATCACTATCCACAGAAGCCAGAGGAGAGTGACAGAATGAAGGACTGGCTTGTGGAGCAACTGGTGAAGGTGGATAGCGCGCAAAACACAGCTCAGGGGTGAATGATGTATACGGGTCGCTTCTTGGGTTGACAAGTGTTTAGAGGTTGACGTATCCTGCATCTCTCCTAATGTTATACATAGCGCATCATGTTCGTGGGAATCATTTCGTGAAATGTAATGTCCAACAGACAACGGGTCTGCTCAGACACAGATCTTTGCAACTTTCCATCATTTAGCACGAAATGCGCCAACCATTACCACCAAAATGTCATGACTCGACAGAAAAAGAGAATAGTAGGAAACATTAGAGAAAACAAGAGTCATTGATCATGGCCATCGATCATTATAATCTTTCCGAAACGCCGGCACGCACCGTGGTGCAGATGTAATCAATAGACAAAAGAAATCGTTTCGTTCGTGCATATCCAAGACAGCGGCAGATAGCACTTATCTAAGCTTTACTGCGCTTGGGAGTAGCGAGGAAAGCAAGTCTAGACTTGCTCATAGCAATTCCGGGATTACGGCGAGGTAGCTTGCTTGCGCTGGCCGGCGTCTTCGCAGGTGGTGCGTGAGTGGGATTAAGCTTCATCTTCTTGGTGGAACGAGAATTCTCGGGGCGTTCATCGTTTTCCTTGTCTGAAGTCTCCTGGAGGATCTCAAGCTTGCGCTTAGTGCTCTCGACAATGGAAGGAGCATCACTCTTGCGTACCATGCGGATGGTGCTAGTTGTTGTCGGGCCTAAAAGACAATGTCAGTATGAGGCTACTAACAGCAAGACATATGGGAGGACTTACCAAAGCTTACTGGCTTACCTGACTCGAAGGAGAAGCTACGTGAATGATTTGCAGCCTCACCACCAAACGTCAGACGGCGAGAAGGAGACGCAGTAGGAGAGGCATCGCTTTGTGGAAGTTTTGGATATTCGACGCCAGACCCAACATTTGAGTACATGACCGCTCCAGAGGGTACCTCGCTGCCAGCTCGGAACTTCATGGGCGAAGGAGACTTAGTCAGGTCTTCAGGAGCCGCTCGAGCCAGCGTACTACTACTGAAGTTCACATGCTTCTTGACAGGTGCAGTAGCCGGAATAGCAGGAAGAGCCTTGTCCCAGGCCGATTCTGGTGGTGGAGACATGTGTGTGCCTGCGGCGATTTTGGTAGGGTCATCTGAGAACTTGCGGCTAGGAGTGCGAAGAATGGAGCGGACACGCTGTAAGTTTCGGCTCGCCTGCTGCATGCTCTCACGGGCACCATCTCGTAAGGTCCGGCTGATGTGAGTGGGCGAGAATAGATTCTTCGCAGAAGGAGATTGCGGGATCACAGAAGTGGTCTTTGTAGCCTTCACGGTTTGTGAATGTGACCGGGCCATGGAGGATTTGGTGGGCGTCATAAGCCTAGCTGCAAGACGGGGAAGTGCAGGCTGCGACGTGACCTTGCGAGACGGAACAGAGGCCTTGGATGAGGATGCTTCAGTGTTGCCGTCGCGAGACGCTGGTCGCGTAGTAGCTGCATCGTCGGCCTCAGTACGCTTCACACGTTTCGGCGCTGGGTGATTCGGACTATCTTGAGTAGAGATCAGGCGAACAGTAGACTGTGACCGCGGTAAAGCGGAGCTAGTTAAGTCGGCCTTGGACTGGGTACGCTTCAACTGTGTTGACGTGACCTTGGTAGTAGAAGACTCTGCTACGTTAGTCCTAGACTGAGCACGTTGCACCGCAGGTGCTTTCGTGTTAGGCTCCGCAAGATCCATCTTTGATTGCGTACGCTTCAACGCCGTTAGAGGCTTTGTGCTCGACTCTGCTAGGTCCATCTTTGATTGTGTGCGCTTGAGCTTGTTCGTCTCCGGCTTAAGCAGGTTGGGCTTGGAGAGCGTTTTCTTCAAACGCCAAGTAGATGGATGGTTAGCAACAGAGTCCATTTTCTTGAACTGAGCCAAGTGGATGTCACTGAAGCGCGCCATTTTGCTCTTGGGCTCTGCCTTCGGCCGGGCAGGCGTCACATCGGCCTTTGAGGTAAACTCGTTCGCATTGAAAATTGCACGGCCTGGCGTCGCACCAACAACTTGATCATTCAAAATGTTGCGTGTGGTTGGACTGAGATCCCCACGTTCCGATGTCTTAGTGAGTTTAGAGAAGGGTGACTTGAACTGGAAGCGGAAGTTGCTTGGCGATGAGGCCATAGCTGGCGCGTTGCTTGTAGATGATGGCGCAGGAGTCTTGGACGGTGTGCCTGGCGCATGACCAGCAGCCTTGGGTGGCGCAGTGTGAGCTCCAAACGACTGGAAGCCGAGCCAGCGAGCTTCATCAAGAGGCTTCGCGGTGCTCGCGTGATGCAGGGCGGGGTGCATCTCGGTACCGGCTGGCTTGATAGGTGTACGGTTCGTTGGTGTGTGCACTGAAGGAACTGGAGAAAGTAGTTTGGAGGAGCTGCTTTTGCTCAATGGTGTCTGCTCTGTCTTTGCGGCAGGCAACTTGGAGTTGGACTGGCGATCTTCCGTAATAGGCTTCCGCGGGGTTCTCATATCAGGCTCAGGAAGTTCGAGCACCGAAGGAAGCTCGAGAAGTCGCGAGAGATCTTGTTCAGACTGTGCTGTCTCCCAGCTATCGTTCGACCCTGCCCTCACGGCCCTGTCTGGTGTGGGCGCAGGCTATAGCAGTGAGATCAGCAAACGTAAACAAAACAGACTTAAGACGGAAGCACTGGATGGGTGTGTATACCTTCTGCAGCCTCGCTGAACGACGCGCCATGTTTAGAGTAGCAGCTGCAAGATACGAGTCGTGCCAGTATAGAGCTACGGCGGATTTGGGTAGTCCTGTGTGGGTCGAGGGAAGGTTATATGAGCGAGGGCGCAAGGCCGCTAGCCGGCGATAAACAATCGCGCACGGCCATCCTGTGGGCCTTGTCCTACCCAATATACTGCGTCATTGGATGAGTCTCCTCTTGGAGCCGCATTACGGCATCAACGTTTTCGCAGATGTTGTGATAGTAAACACAGCGTTCGAGCTGTTAGATGTTGAGCCTCTCTCGCTGCTGTTTTATGTAACCTTGCAGCTGGTGCTGCTTATCACCAAACTATCGGGCTGGTCTTAGACACCAACTGTTAGCGTACGATGTATGATTTCAAGCTAATTACATCAGCAAGAAGGTCGTTTCTTTGTTTGGAGATACCAGCCACTCAATCGTTTAGATTAATTCATTCTCCATTTGCTTTGCAATCCATGTTAAGTCAGTGTTTCACAATGGGGATTGTTGGATGCGTACACGGATGGTTATTCGGGTGGTGTAGCTTCGGGGAGTGAGTGTATCTTTGGCAATGGCTCGATTTACTTGGAGTCTTGACGTGGCATCAACATGTGAGTTGAAATAAACTTGACGGATTTGCCACAATGTGAGGTATCGTTGCATTCAGCTTTGTCTGTAACTCAATAACGGCATCATCTTACAATGTTACCCTTCTAGTTACCACCCTCTCCCACCATTCTGTGTGCCAAATACCGCCTTTCCAGGACTCTGCAGCCCCTCTGCGGCCTCCTGTGCCTCTCTCTCAATCTCCCTCTTCCTCCTCTGCTCTTCTTCCTTCTCCTTTCTCCACATCTCCTCACTCTTCCACACCATGTTCCCTGCACCGCCCCTTCCTTGTCTCGCAACTGGTAATTCTTGCCCTTCTGGTGTCCACGGTTTGCTCACTTTCGGTATCGAGTTTGTAGGGCGCGCGGTGGATTCGGCGGGTGTATCGGGGGAGAAGGTGCCCTCTTTCTGTAGAGATTTAGGTTGGAACCAGTTACCTGCGCCACCCCGACCTGTGTGTGCGTACTCTTGCGAGGCAGTCTGGGAGGTTTGCATAGATGCTGAGGAGATTGTTGGGGAAGAATTGGCGCTTTCAATGTCCTATCGTAATTCTCAGCATGGAATCACTGGAGTGGTTGATGGTAGTGCCTACTTCTGCGGCTTTCTTGCTTGTTGCGGCCGCTTGCGCGATGTTGCCTGCTCCGCCGCGACCGTACATGCTTGTAGTCGTGCCTGGTCTAATTGAAGCCGATGCTGTGATAACTTTGGATGATCTTACAAGTCAAGAGAAGAGGCCAGACAGCAATGTGGTGGTGATGTAACTTTGAAAAGTTGTGCAGAAATAACTACAGCTGCTGCTGCAATAGGTGGGGCTCACATCTTCATGATATAAACACCCGAGGGATCGGGCCTGATGGCAACGTGGGGGAGGGCTTATTTGGACGATCGGCCCACGGAACTTGTGTCAGGAATGTGGGGTTTAAGCTCTTCTAGATGGGCCAAAGGACTTGGCAGGAGATAAGCTAAGTGCACGAGAAGCACGACTGGATTATATCAATCATCTGGAAAAACATGTGCAGAGCCATTGATGTTGGACAGTAAAGAATTCTTCAATTCGAGCATTACTATAGTCATGTCGAAAACAAACATAAATTGAACAGGCCGTGCATGGTATAACCCGTTGTAGAGACCGTTGATAGGAAGCAACAAATCACACAATGCCAGTGCGACAACAAAACCTCGACCCGATATGCCAATCGGGGATCTTATGGTAGTACACCGCAACGCCATTTGAACTCCGACAACACTTGAACCCCCAATTGGATTTGATTACTCTCGACCTTCCTGCACGGCACGAAGGACTGGGTAGAGGTTGTGCTCGTCATCGTCTTCAATAGTGCGGTGCTCCTCCTTGACATCGTTCTCCTCTTCATCAACATAGTCATGGGTGTCGAGACGCTCCTTGAGCCAGCCCCTGAGCCTCTCGATTACTCGAATATTCTCAACCCAAGCACCGGAGTCATTTGGTGTTTCTGTGGCAGCATCCGATACTACGCTAGGTGAACGAAGAGCAGGATCAACCTTGGGAGAGTGAATAGCTAACTGGTTGACATCGTGGTGCAAGTTGTCCTGCTCAGAGTTACGGCGGGATTTGTTTACACCATTAGATCCTGTGTCCATCTCATCTCCTCCACCTCGGCCAGGAGCCGCCTTCTGGAGAAGGTTGCCAGAGAACCTCCGGCGACCATCAGCATCAAATGCAGGCGCAAGACCTGATGAAGGAGCCGCAGCAGACATATCAGACATTGCACTGACGGATGGAAGAGTTGGATACATGCTGCCAATGGAAGACCTGGAAGTGGGAGAGACCCCACTGGAAGAATGAGTGGCACCCGGCGAGTGTTGGGAGCTGTATGACAAGACACTTGAGGCAGGTGTCAAGGCGGGAGTTTCGTTCGGAGCAGCGGTTGCATGAGAAGACTGGGAGTGGCTGCTCGAAAGGCCTGGTGGGGAGTGACTTGAGCGGTAGCCGGCACCAGTGTGGACGTAGTGGGCGCCAGCTTGCTGAACACCAGCAGCCGCAGCGTGGTTAGGGTTCTCATAGACAGTGCTCTGAAGCTGCTCCAAGAACTGGTCGATGTTTAGAAGATCGCTCTTAGTCCTCAGATTAGGCAAAGGAAGCGAGTAGGGGTGATGCATAGGAGGATGCGAGGCCTGAGCGACCATGGTGCCACCGTGGCCGTACTCGGACATACCAGATGATTGGTAGCCACCAAGAACGGGGAGCTGAACACCCTGGAGACCCATCAGACGCTGGCCAACGTCGTAGTAGGTAGAAGGATCAATTGCACGGCGCTTAGCATCACCGAAGAACTCGTTGAGCGCATCGTACGCTGCACGCTTACGGATCTCGTAATCATTGGTCAGTTGCTGCGTCTGATTGACAGCATAGTAAACTGGTCCATAAGCGGAATTCTGGGGTGGACCTCCATAAAATCCGGCAGGGGCGCCTCCAGGGTGCTGCTGGCCATAAGCTCCATTGGGACCAAGGGCACCATCAGGATATTGGTATCCACTCGCTGTAGCGGCAAGAGCCTGCAAGTCAGCAACAACTGTAACAATGGTTAGACATAATAAAAGAAACAGTGAAGATGGAGTTGCTTACGTTTACCGTTCTGACCTGGATAGCCACCGGCACCGTGGGGACCGCCACGGTTTGGCTCAGGTGAGCGAAGCAAGACAGAATCATCGGCGTGAGTCTTGACGTGCTTCTTCAGATCCTGAGGTCGCTTGAAAGCCTTGCCGCAGAAGTCGCACTTATGCGGCTTCAACGGGACATGGACACGAATGTGGGACGTGATGTGGTCACGTTTTACAGTCGTTGTACGGCAATTACCCCACTGGCAAGTCAAATTCAGGTTGTTGGTGCTTTTGCGACCAACATGGCGTTCGCAAACATGGTCCTGACTGATGTTTAGGATGTCTGTAACGATTGAGTGAAAGCACAAATAAACTTACGTAAAGCTGCTCAGCAGAAGGCAGACGCTCCCCGCATGATTGCCACTGGCACACGAGCTGGTCGCCAGAAGAGTTCGTAGCAGACACAGGCGTCGGCGCGTTCTGTTGCGTGGGAGTGCCCAAAGGCTGCTGCTGTGGTGTTGTGGCCGCAGCCGGCACAGGTGCTTGTTGTTCTACGCTGCTCATGCTTGGCAGCAGAGATGCTATTTGGCTCTGTAGTGAAGACACGATGGTTGATAGCGCGAACGTATCTCGTTCAGCGCAAAAGAAAGAGTGATATTACAAGAGTGAAGCTTGGAGTGTGGAGCGTATTCTTGGGTTACAGTAATAAGAGGGAGAAGGCGCCGAGCTTTGAGCATGAGGACGGGGGCCACGGCAGATTATGAGAAAGAGCGTCCGCAGCGGAATCCAAGAAAATCCTGTCTGGGCGAATCATCACGGCGCTTAGCGTGATGCGCCAAGTTACGCTAAGAAATAGCCTACTTGGCTCGCCATGCCCTTTACAGCGCTGCGACAACACCCAATTTGAGTCCGGCCCTTTGGCCGCACCGCCCACCACCTCCCGGACGCCTATTCGATGCATGTGATGCGCACGTTTCCAAGGTTTGACAACCGTTTGCGCGTGCCACACATCTGCAGACGAAGAATTGGTCATGGCGTATAGTGAAGTTGGATGTCATTTCGAGCGGGATTTCTTGGTTATTTATCGTCATAGTCGATGGCTCTTGGCCGGGCGGAGGTCTTGTCGCTGACACACTGAACGTCGCGCCTGGTCGGCCAGCCCTCAGATAACACAGGCCATGTCGCAACCAGCAAGGTTGCTCAATCGTTCAAGAAAGGATCCCCGCCGTTTCCAGAAGAAGGAGGTGGTTTCTCTCCACCGTACTCATCACCGAACCCCCCTCATTCTGCCTAGGTGGTAGCTTCTATCCATTCTCTACGTGCTCACTTCCATCGATGAAGTCGCGCCTGCAAATGCCGCCAATTACATTCGCCGTTCCTGATTCGAATAGCCGACCGAAGAGAGGCAGATAGCTAGTCTCGTGATTTGCTGAGGTACGATGGACATTGCTCAGCCCTTAGACTAACAAATACTTACAACTTTGTTCACTACGATTTGACTATCATTTTCGTAGTCATTTTGACTGCATCCATCAAGGCAAGCATGACAACCGCGAACAGAACTGCCAGTGCCATGATCCCGCTCGTCTTGGCCACCTTTTCCGCAAAGTGCCAAGTGCCCAGACTCCTGATGTCTTGTCGTCTCAAGCCAAGACTTGAGCGAATTTTGGACATCGAGGCTGTGCAAATACAGGAGCCTCCGCATGGCCAGTTAGCGACTGTCGATTCGCTTGTTTGTACAGGTAACGGCCTGTCAATTTATGAACCTAATCAGCACGCAACTTCTCGCCACCACGGACATTTTGTGGGCGAAACCAGTGTCTAGACAAATCTATTTGCTACACCTGTCAGATTGCACTGCACATTATCTCATCCTTGGTTTCAATTAATGTTAGATGTCACGCTGTCTTTGCAACTTCTCCTTGGATCCATGATGTATCGAACTCGACCAGGCCCTCGATACTTTTAATCAGCACATCCATCTCTCAATATGGCTACGCGGATAATTAACAATGGCATCGCCTATGTCAGGGCGAACACTGGGTATGGCACCAATACTATGTGACGGTGTTTGAAGTGCTACGATCACCTGCACGCCATAAACCGGTGTGGCTGACACCACATGCCTCTACCTGATGTTCCGACATCTCAGAGCACCACCCAGAAGAGATGGAGGGAACAGCGGAAAGTATGAAGTAATGCCTTGGCATACTCGTGACTGAATCCGAGCAATCTCATTAGTTCGCAGCACATTCAACAACCATCTTTGGACATTTCTAGTAGCCAAACGATACCTTTGGCGAACATTACCTAAGGATACTAAATCCCGACCTGGAGAGAATTTTGGGCCATGTATCACAAATGCACTGCCACTGAATGGATACAAAAATACAAATGACGAAGGCCTTGGGTTTGAGGGCTTAACCGATACATTCCAAGAGCGCGGACGCCTTGGTGTATGCAGTGCAACTTGGTTGAGCATTGGACTCTTGTCCCGTGTTCTCCGCGTCTTCCAAGCCTCAACCGGGAAGAGCGGAACTCTGCCAAGCGTCAACAACACAAGTAGCAGCAAGATGTGTGTGGATGCAGCGTTCAACCCCTACATTTGTGCTCGTAGGCTCCGATCGATTCAAATATACTTGCAATGAGAGTCCGAAACTGCGAATGCATGCAGACCACGAAACCGTCGTTCTTATTAGCAACAATCCACTTACATTCATTACCCTCATTTTCGGACGATTGTAGCGACTTTCATTGCTACTAATGTCATCAAACAGCACCTCTTCGGATGTCGGCAGCAACTAACTTCCTGGAACTTGATTTCAGCAGCCCTCAGAAACAGAGTGTAACATTAAAAGTATCATCGTGGAACCTTGATCCAGTCACCCAAGACTGCCCGCTGTGCACCAGCCAGGGCTAGAATATCGAGCTTAAGAGCACTTGCAGAGGTGTCATGGCTTTACAGCTGTGCAATGACGAAGGAGGCTTACAACTTGCTTTACGAAAACTGCATGGCATTGTAGACTAAAGAATGTCGTGTATGTATCCATCACTCGGTTCACGTGGATATGTCATGAAGGTGGGATCGCTAGACAAGAGCCACAAGAGAAACGATGATGCTTCATGCACATCGGTCTATTACCCAGACACTGCAAGTAATAGGCCCGGCGGACTGGGACAGTAGGATTGTCGATCGGCGATCTTTGAGTGATAACTGGGTTATTGAAATGTAGACGCAGAAGAGTTAAGGATAGCTGGTACTTCTATGGTGACCACCCAATCTTGATGTCCTTGACATCGTCTATATATGTTGTGATGACGCGTTCATCTTCGATACCCTGAACCACACTGATGACTGTTATGTGAAGAGAATTCAATCGCTTGCAAAATACCTATGGTAGTCATCTTGATGGGAAAATGGCCAATGCACGCTTCTCTATATTACCACCCAAACGTCTCGTCATACCAATACACATCATGTCCCTTCTTCACATACGCCTCTACGCTTTTCTTCAAATCCTCCGTCAACTTCTTGGGCCCACAACAAAGAACGGCAGTCCTCACACCCCTGCTGAACACTTCATCCACAATCTCCTTCATCTTCGGTCGCCCACTCTTGACAGTCATGCCTTTGCGTGGTCGCTCCATTTGTTCTTCCATACTTAGCAGCTGCTCGTTTTCTTGCAGCTCAAATTGCTCTCCCTCCTCATCGTCATCTACAGCAAAGATAGGGCTTGTGGAAGTATTGTTGTGTTGGGATCCGCCCGAGGGACGGGTGATGAATACCTCCACTGCACATGCTTTGTTCAGCAACCCGTTACTGACTGCTTCTTCTCTTTCGTTATCACGTTCATCTTCGGATCTACTTGAGGTCTCAGGGAATGCCCATTGCGTATCGGCAAGCTTTTGTACCGCCCAGATAAATCTAACCTGCGTAGCTCCGGGTGTCGTATCATGATACTCTGCAATAGCCCGATAAATCGGCATGATGAATGTTGCACCTACACCGCCAGCTACAAGGAGCACTTTGTCGAAGTCAGACAGGTCGGGGAGACGGTTGGATGCACCATATGGCCCCTCAAGAGCTATGGGTAGAATGGGAATGTCGCCCGTTGCGGTAGGAAGCATGGGTAGTCCACTACCGCCTTGGGATAGTTTCTGGGCTAGCTGGCCCAGGTGCTTGGTATTTCCGTTTAAGGTGCGGGCGACGAGTAGAATTTCACGGTCTAGAGATGGAATGGAAGCAACGGTGAAGGGGTTGGATTTATTGGCCATCAGCCATTGCTGGTAATAAGACGGAATCTGCGCTTTACCCCAGGGTCGGGTGAGGTAGACGTGTTGACCTGGATGCCAATTCAAGGCAGCGTGATTGTCTGGAAGGGGAATGCGGATTTGCACAAGATTGGTACCCGGAAGAAGTCGGAGTGTGCCCTGGTACATCTTGAGGCGTATGGCACGGAAGATGAGGTGAAGACATTCTACTATGATGATTTGATACACATATATCCGGATGTGTGAAACGTGCAGGTACATCGGGACAATGATGAAGTTGGCGATAGCAATGTGTGAGATGTAAAAAACCCTGTAGTTTCTCCGGCGGACGAAACCGAGAGCTGTCGTACTAATGGCTGAGAAGAGGATGATGGAGATAATTCCGAAGATGACGTCCCAGTCTTTGATACGCTTGGCAAGAAACCCAGACATGACGAAGAAGACGAAGTAGAAGACTGCGTGCAGAATGAAGAGCAAGTAGACGATGCGGCCTAAGATCTGATGTGCAGTTTTCAGCTGCTCATGCGAGAGACGCGTGATCCATTGAACCGGCGAGTATGGTGCTCGCATGGCCAGAAGGTAATGCAGCGGTAGCTGTGAGGCTCCAATCTGGCCGAAGCGCTTCGTGAGGTGAAGATAGTCTAAGTAAATTAGTATGTGGATGACTGTCGCTGAGGACTAGGCGCCTTTACCAGGTGAAGTGTTGACGAAACACAGATAGAGTAGCCACGCAGTCCAGAGGCTTCCGCCAATCCATTCTCCTCTGGTCCCCCAATCCCATCTCTGGACTACATCCTTCTGCATCCACCACATCAACCTCGCATAGCGACTGTGCAGGCTCTTCAGCCATCCCAGAGTATTTTCTCGGCCTTTGTTGAACGAAGGAGACTTTGGCTGTTCATAGCGCATACCTTTGGTGACGATCCACCTGATGCCGAACGACAACTGGAATAATACAAAGACCACGAGAACCGACCATTGCGCTGCGAAGCCATAATAGTCTAAATTTTCGCGACGTTGGTGTTTCTGCTCGTCATTGAGGGGCTCAAATGAGTAACCGAAAGCCCAGTATGACTTGGAGTCCACCTCATGGTGCCCTTCATGTCTCCGGGAGAGATCCATCAGGAATTGGACCAAATGCTACGAATGTAAGAGTTGCGATGTGGCATCTATTGTAACGTCGAGATGTCACAGATGGCCTAGGGCCCTGAGTACCACAGGAGGCAGGTGACTGACGAGAATGATATATATAGGAAGAGTAGTGCAGCTTTTGGTGAGATGGCGTTACATGCATGAAGCTGACAAAAGTAGCTTGTGTGCTCGGACTGAAACGGACACTGATAGCGCCGGACCTTACCAAAACTTGCTCATGGCACGCCACATAGACATTTACATCTTGTATAGCTATCTACAACAAATGTCATATGTAACTACCCCGAGATGTTCATGCTGTAAGAGTGATTTTAGATGGGGCAGTAATAGTGGTGCGCCTATTGAAAGTCCCCAATTTCGTGTTCGTCAGCTAATTAGCGGCTGTCCTTATCATCCATCCAACCCCCCCAAATATAGCTGGACCCTGCATTTGGCATCCTTTCTATTGCACAACTGTCTTAATTAGATTATCTTCTGGATACAAATCATTCGAACCCATCATGCCTTCAAGGATCCCACTTTGGCTCGACTGTGTCTGTACCCGCTCACGACTCTTCCAGCATCCATATTGACGACAATCAGGACACTGGGCACGATGTACGACCCCTCTATTACACGTAATCGCCCTTGCTCACTATCTATATCAGGATGCATATGCTCTTCTCCTCAGCGCTCACGACCCGCGCGTAGAACTTTTAGGTGTCAGTACCGTTCATGGCAATGCGGCTCTTGATCAGACCACTTTCAACACACGAGCTATACTCGAAGCATTGGGCAGGCATGACGTAAAGGTCTACCCAGGCGCCGCAAAACCAATCGTGCGAGATGCCGTGCATGCAGCTGACATTCACGGTGAGAGCGGACTCGATGGTGTGACTTTGCTACCGCAACCCGTCGAACCGGCTGCCACCGATGTCAACTACCTTGAGGCCATGTACCGGGCGCTCATTGCAACCCCAGCCAACACTGCATGGCTTGTATCAACCGGTACGTTGACGAACATTGGCCTGCTGTTCCAGAAGTATACCGATCTAGCTGGCCATCTCAAGGGTCTTAGCATTATGGGTGGCGCGGTTGGAGACAAGTTCACAGATGCTCCAATGGGTAAGGTCAAGGGAGATGGTGAGCGCTTCGGCAACTGGACAGCTTATGCTGAGTTCAATGTAAGTAGTTGGCACGATTTCATGCGAAAGAGCGAATTCTAACGCTGCGCAGATATACGTAAGGTGCTTCAGATTTACTCTCAACCGCGCTGACGATGACAGTGCGATCCCGAAGCGTCCCAATTCATCTTCTCACATCCAGTTCTCAGGCCGAAGACGACGTTGGTCCCACTAGATCTCAGTCATCAAGTACTTGGCACGACAGCGGTTCGCCGCACACTGCTGTACGGGCAAAAGGCTGGTCTCGATGTAGATACTGTGCGAGTTCCATCTTCTCTGCGAGCTCTGTTCGCCCAGATCATGTCTTTCTTCGCTGGAACTTACGCAGAAGTATTTTCGATCATTGACGGCCCTCCATTACACGATCCACTCGCAGTCGCAGCAGCTATCTACCCTGGAATCTTCGATGACAGAAACGGTGAGCGATTCCAGGTTGACGTCGTCTGCGAAGGCGTTCACTCGCTCAAACAGTCCGAAGTCGGAGAGCTGGGGAGGACAAAGGTCTCGGCTCTTCAGCCAGGCGAGGGCGGCTGCAGAATTCCACGAGGAGTTGACCTCGAAAAATTTTGGGGTCTTATAGAAGAATCCCTAAAGCGTGCGGACGCTGTGAGTCCAATGCCGCAAATTTCTCGTCAAGATCTGGATAAAGATGGCGTCTTTGTTGGAATAGATTGAGTGGGCAGGTTGCTTCGATGTTGCTTTCGCCGCTTCACCACCCCCTTCCAACCTTTTACCGTGATCATAGAAGTCAAGGAAGACAGCCAGACCAACCGCCATTCTCGATTAGAATCTCAGCCACGCAGAAAGAGCTGCCATTTTGATACAGTATTCCAATTAGCCTTTATCCTGTCGACACGGATCCAGCCTTGCGCGAGATCACCTCTGCTCCACAGCCGTCAATAGATCTTCTGAAAAGCGCGCTAACCTCCGCGTAGAGAGACGGCAATTTGCGGGGTACAACTATTACCGCTGAAATCAGCCGAATGCTTGTTTACCACAACAACTGACCTCAATTCTTAGTGGTCTCAGACATCCACTTTCAAGCTATGTGTGTAGGTCTCTGGGCATCCCTGATGCTTGTATGCGTTTGGTCTCTTGAAGAGTGAGTCACAACGAGATCAGATATGAACATTTTCTTAGCTTTTCTGTCTATCTATGAAAATCTAGAGTCCCGGATATATACATGGACCTTGTGCTGAAGGACAACAACCGCTGCCACCTTACTTCAGCCAACATAACTTGGCGCGCACACTGACTGCCTGCGAGCTTACGACCATTGTACCTTGCTTTAGCCGTAGTAAGCACTCTATTCGTAGCCCTCGGATCTACAGTCTAGCCTGGTTTTGGGTGGCTTGCCTCCACATTCAGGACCCGGATGAATTTCGCCTTGCAGGAGGATGCACTGCCAGGAAGCTTGTGTTGCTTATTGTGACCAAGCATTGGAGTGGCGTACGAGTATAAATATCGTCAATGACTTCAAAGCAATAGAGCAGCTCATCACAGACTCCTTCACCATTCCAAGTGACTGCCGAATCCCGTCTTCAATATGAAAACCACTCTCGTCCTCTCTTTTCTCCCTTTGGCCATTGCCTCGCCAACCCACTCTACCAATCAGAAGCCGAAACCCGCCCCAGGCCTGGCTGACCTTGCCGAGAAAGCAGGACTGAAGTACTTTGGCACCGCTATCGACAATGTGGTCCTCAGCAACACACAATACACATCTATCGCCTTCAATAGGTCTGAGTTCAATCAAGTCACGCCCGCTAACGGCCAAAAGTGGATGTACATTGAGCCGTCTCGAAACGCCTTTAACTACACACTCGGCGACCAGATCGTTGCACCGTCCAAAAAAGCAGGCCAATTGCGTCGCTGCCATAACTTCGTATGGCACCAGCAGCTCCCCTCTTGGCTGACCTCGCAGAAGTGGAGCAAGCAAGAACTCCTTTCCATTCTAGAGAACCACATTAAGAATGAAGCACATCACTATTACAACGACTGCTATGCATGGGACGTTGTAAACGAAGCCTTCAATGACAACGGCACGTACCGGTCCGATGTCTGGCTCGACACCATCGGTCCCAGCTATATTGAATACGCGTTCAGATTTGCACGCAAATACACCGCACCGGGCACAAAACTATACTACAACGACTACAACATGGAAACTGTCAACAACAAAACCCTTGCTGTCCAAGCACTGGTCAAGGACTTCCAGAAGCGCAAGGTTCCTATCGATGGTATTGGGCTGCAGAGCCATTTCATCACCGGCAGCAGTCCTAGTTACGATCAAATTAGGGCAGCGCAGCAATTGTATACGTCTCTTGGTCTTGAGACGGCTTTGACTGAACTAGATGTCAGGACGGCATTGCCTGACGACGCGACAAAGCAGGCCACGCAGGCGAAGAATTATGCTGATTCAGTAAGAGCATGTGTGGATGAAGAACGTTGTGTTGGAGTGACTGTATGGGACTTTTGGGACCCAGTAAGCTGGGTGCCGTCCACCTTCCCCGGACAGGGTAACGCCACGCTCTACAACTCTGATTTCAGTCGCAAACCAGCGTACTATGCGGTGGCAGATGTGCTGAAGGCTGCTGCCAAGTAGACGCTGTAGCGGGAAGATGCTTGGTAGAGTATGCAGCATACAATAGAGGTTTGCTTTGAATTGATCTGTTTCGTAATTTGTACGGATTTCAGTCAGCCTGTACACATCAACAAATGCGTGATGACTGGAGCCTACCGCCGCAAAAGTAAGTGTCATTTTTTCCTGGGGCAATAACATCAGACTCGCAGCCCTCTCCCCTTGACGTGACATCTCTACAAAAACCTGAACAGTGCCTTCTGAGCTGTCCTTCATTATCCCATATTAACAACGCCTTCATATTGGAACTGCACGGATCCTCAAACCGAGAGTAACACTTCTTTCAACAGACCCCTCAATATTGAACAGCCACTTCGTTTTACTCCAGTTTTACAACCTTCTCACTGATTTCCTCCATCTGTAAGCTCGAACCCTCATATTGGGTCTTGAGATCTGTCTTAGCAACTGCAAGACATGCATCTGTACCTTTGGTCTAATGAAAATGCTGGGTGGCGTGTTAGATGAAAGCCAGACTAGTAGTAGTTTCCAGTTTCACTCTCAGGACAGCCTTACATGATGGTGAGCGACGAAGCACTCTTCCAACAGTTACTGTGACTTACTTTTGGCTCCACTTGAACGACTCCACGGGCGCAAGCTATCAGGTCATTCGTGATTAGTTGCTCTTTCTTAGCTTTGTATATGCCTCAATAAGGCACAAATGCGGATAGCGAGTGGTATGTTGAATAACCCGTGTATAGAGAAGTGTCCGCAGCCTAATGTGAGTGGCGGTCAGGAATAATTGGTGTGAAAAGGGGTGCAACAGTGGTAGGATGCTAGCACCTGCTTACTTGGCAGATACAGACCGGTACCACAATATTTGTCATCAGGTGACCGGGGAGCACTTTCTTGATGGAGACACAATAGGGAGGGAGCTGATCAAGATATTTTGGGGTTATTAGCAACATCGCTCGTTGATCGATGTCGAAATCCTAGGACTTTCGGGTAGCGGTACTACATACTACACTTCATCTACACATCCGCATATAACTCTCAATCTACATATTCGACTGCTTAGCTGACTCATCCAGCTTGCCCAACATACTCTGAACTTCTTTGACTAGCGCTTTCCTCTGCGCCCTTGCATCGGGATCCCCTTCTGTCTCCACCCCGTCCAACTTGAAGATAATCTGCGTCAAGATTGTTTCGCTCAACTTCTTATACTCAAAATCACGCTTGCTCTTTTCCGCAGGCGGATTACTTATAAACTGTACACACAGCGGGACATACTCGGTGTGGAATTTGCTGGCAATAGCGTCGAGCTTGCCTGTCGGTGTCTGTGGGGTCGCCACCGGTTTTGGCTGTGGGGGTGCAGACGACGGACGCGGGCCGCCAATGTGTGAGGGTATGGGGAGGTATTCAGCACCGGCGGGTGCGGCTGAGGAATATCCTGGTGTTGAGGAGCCGGACGTGGGTGCCGCGCTCTTCTTTTTGCCCTTCCTACCACCACGCTTCCTCGATTTCTTCTTGCCAGACATGTTTGCACCTGAGTCGACGTCGTCAGAGTCGGAGCCTTCATTACCACTCCACTGCGGTACGGTTTCGTCTGCCTCCGCAGGGAGACCGCCTGCAGGTGCTTCGCCAACAGTAACAAGAATCTCGCTGCCTGTACCATCGCCGCGGAGGCCTTCTTCGCGCGCAGTCCGCTCATCGAACTTGAGATTGCGGCCCTTATGGAACATACGTATCCGGCGGGCATCATCAATACCGAGTTTCTTCGCTGCCGCCTGTCTGATGGTGCCGATCTTCAAGTCCCCATCGCGTATGCTGTGCGCAGGGAAGTGAGTCGGGTAATGTGTCCTTTTCTCCTTGAAAACCACCACATCCGTCTCGCGTTCAGGGTTCTTATCATCCCAGTCGACAATCTCTGGCGCAGTCCCATTGTTCTTCCGCAAATCTTCATTTGTAATGTACGAGAAGTCTGAGTCGTTGACAACACCGGAATTGGTAGATGCGCCTGGCCGACCGAAAGGTGAGAAGCGTCCGCCCCAGCTACCGCCAGCGCGAGAGAACCACGACATTACAATGAAGACTGCAGCTAAGCCGATAGCAAGCGTCGTCAGGTAGGAAGGGTTGTCAAATTGAGGATTCGTAACAAAATTTGTGATATCGCTGACACGTAGTGTATGTAGAATCTTTGTAAGCGTGTCTGTGTTCTCTCCGTCCACGTGAATAGGTGGAACTGTGGTAGAAAGCGCGGGATGGTTCTTGAAGAAGTGGAATGACTTCTTCACGTCGTCGAGGAAAGTATTGATCGACGCCACGGTGAAAGGGTAGAGAGTGCCAGTCCCGCAAGCGAGGCAGGGCTGTTCACGCGATCGCAGGTGACGTATTGGAGCGGGTACAGAAGTGCTGTTTGGCGGTGAGTGGGGTCGGGTCGTAAGCTTGCGAATTGCTGGTCGGCAAAATGTTGGAGCGACTTCACATCGCCCGGAAAAGACCCGAGCGCGAGAGTTTGAAATATGGCTGACTAAGTCTGAGTCTAGGGCTAAGGATTCACCTGTTTGGGTAGCAGCCAAAGGCATTTTTTATCTTTACAGAAACAGACACCTTTATGCATTTTTTTTTTTTAGAAATACTGCTCAGCAACATGACAACGCAATTCGAAACGATGATATCATTGACTGTCTACACATTCTGCCACACTCAGCGCAGCTTGTTGCAGTTCAGCTCTGGGCCAGCCTCAGCCGTCTGTTTCGCCCGTAAATCATTTAAAACTCCTGCTCCGTTCGCCTAAAGGCTCCTGAGTAGATAAAAAGGTTTGCTCCCGTTGGCTTCAGCCTGTCTTTCCAGGCAACAGCGATGCGTGAAGGTTGTATGCTCATCGAAAGCGAAGTCGCTGGATGCGTGCATCTCGACGCGGTGCTATATCTAGAAATGCGAATACCGGTCCACCACAGAATGAAAAAGAGACAATAATCTGGACTGGTTAAAAGAAGGAAAACTATGTGGGACGCTGTACGCTATAAGCCCGGTGATACAGAGGTGAGAAAGAAGGCAAAGGTATAACCACCCTGCGCTTGAACGCCATGTACATGAAAGAAAGGATTTTGTCAGCAGTATGTCTTCAAGATGTGAATGAAATGGGTATATACAGGAACGAATACTACATGACGATGCAGCATTTACCCTTCTTCTCGGGGATTTCATCAGTCGGCTCTGGAACTCGGGTTGCTTTTGGTTTCTCGCCAGATGTACGCTTAACCGATGCTGGCTTTGGTGAAGGCACACGAGGGCTTTGAGGGATTGTAGGAGTGAGCTTGAAATGAGGCTGCTCAACCGCTGAAGATTTGTCAATAACAGGCTCAAGCTTTTCGTCTGAAGCTGAATGCTGCTTGTCTGGACTCGGAAGTGGCCACTGGTCATTCTGCCTCTCTTTCTCGAGAGCGACAGGGTCGATCTGCGACAGACGTTGGCCCCCCATTTCCTCAGTATTGAGCAATCGGAAGTCAGTATCATACATAGACCCAACCCGGCCCTCGTTCTCCCATTGCTCTTGCTGCATTCGCTTTGCGTGCGTAGGAATGATCTGCTGGTCTGGTGGAAGACGCGGGTCGGGCTTGTACATAGTCGCGATCCAAGGTGCTTCTCCTTCAGGTCGATGGCCAGTGGTCGGACGAGAGACGTTATTGCCACTAGTAGGAGATCGTTTATTCGCACTCGAGACTTGCCTTGTTTTGGATTGAGTCCGCGATGTAGTGCTGGTCTTCCTTGAGCCTGCAGCAGTCGTTGACTTGCCTGGTGTCTTCGCCTTGGCAGGTGATCTCGGAGGTTGCTTCACAGACGAAGCGCTGGCAGATGAGGAGTTGTTGCGGGTATGGCCGTGCTTTCTCTCGTCCGTGATATCATCGAGAAGTACCTGGCTGCCCATACTTCCACTTCTTACTCGCGCACCAGCAGCAGCAATGTCTCCGTTCCAATTCGCACTGCTTGTTCGTGATCGCGGCAATGGTACGTCTCGGTCGGCAACTGCTGCTGGCACGGGTATTCCGCTCGTTTTTGGTAGAGGTATGCGAGACGTACTAGGCCTCACAGTATGGTTCGTCCGCGATGTTGGTGGCTGCATCTCCGGTGCTGGATCCTCTGTATTTGTTGGACTCCATGCATGATACTGCTGCTCTACCAAAGTCTCCTCGTCTTCGGCGGGTATGGGTGGCACCATGCGTCTTTCATAGCGTTCGTCACTATTCTGCAACCCCTCAGTCGGCTCAGAGTTGGTGCGGTCTCGTGCCTTTCGTGTGGCGCTCTGCGATCGGCTGTTCGACCTGCTTGTGCGCCCAACCCTGAAGCCAGCCTCCTCCATCTCCCTAATTTCGATCTCCTTCAATTTATCTCGATGTATCCAGTTGTTCTGGTCGGCTTCAGGGTCGATAGGACTGCCGGTTGCAGGCTTCTTCGCACCACGGCCTCTGGCCACTGCTGAAGGTCCCATTTTGCCTTTGGCGTTGCTTTTCACATATGTGCCATCCTGCTCACCACCGGCAACCATGTCCCGACTTGGCTTCTTGTGCAGTGAGCCTGCACGCCGCGAAGTCTGATTCACTGTGTCATCATCATACTGGCCCTGCGACTCCCAAGTTGTCGAACGAACAGGCTTTACGAAGCCATTAGCTTGTGAGGTATGCGGTTGGCGGTTGGCGTGAGAGTACGCGGGTGCTGAGTTGCCGGACATGAAAGCTTCCTGCTCATAAGACTGCCTCTGCAAAACACTGTCAGCAAAGTCTCAGGTTATTCGGTACGAGTGGAAGTATGAAGCTCTAGGTTTTGAGCAGCCATAGATTGAGTTCACGCTATCATTGACAGCCGCAGTAGTGCCAGTAGCGGCGATCCATGACCCAAAGTCATGTGTCATGGTGACACAAAAGAAAGAGGAAAGGAGGGAAAACGCACCAAGCCGTCTAGTGGTACAGCAAACTCCCACGGTCCTCCTGCACCGTGCGAGCTGCTAGGCGGGGTTAACTGTTGAATTGGTGCAGGTTGACGAGACGAAGCAAGGGCAGCCATAGGACGTGCTGCTGCCTGCGGTTAGGAGAAATAGTGAGGCGATGACAGCTCTCAAGGGTGAAGAAGTAATGTTTAGCGAGCGAGTCAGCTGTTGGTTGCGATGACGACGTTTCGAGCACAGGGAAGAGGCGAGGCGCTTGTCTGGGATGATCGTGGTAAGGACGTTGTGTTGCAACCTCGGGAAGGGGGATAGACCCTCGAGGACGTTGGCCAAAGCCGTTGTGAAGAAGAGTATACAGAAAGAAGGTTCAGTAAGTGAAGAAGCGTGCGGAGGATGATGAGGGGGGTTGCATGCACGAGGCCGGGAAGCAAGCCAATTCCCTGCAGGTGTTGGTCGCGCGAATTAGAAAAAGCAAACTGTTAAAGTAAAAGAGACACAAGTGAATAGTAGCGACCGAACGACTCTGCAATGAACTCTGCCCAGCGTCCAGTAGCTGAGTTTGCCTCGTGAGTCCTGCGAGCTGTCGACGCGAAAGAGTTGTTTTGCGGGTGAGAAGGGAGGCAGCTATGAGAGCCTTCGAGCAATATGATTCGTGCTTGGCTCGAAGACACCCTACCTAATTTCGGAAGGCAGCCCTGTGCATGCACCATCTGCAAAAAGTGCACGATCATCACTCCTTGAAAGCCAAAATAAGGAAAGCGCTGCTATTGTTAAATTGAAGAAGCAAGCAAGTGCTACCGTGAGCTAACAGCTATTTTAGCTTTGAGAATGGCAAACACGAGGCATAGTTACCTCCAATTGACATCTGCCAGAACAACACAACATACGTCCAACGCAGCTGCCTGTGGTACCCTGGCAATCAGTTTAATTGTCACAATATGTCTTGCGCACTCGCTGCTCTGTGCATCCGTGCATAACCATCACATTAAGCTTCATCTCCTTTAGCTATGCCCGGTGTACATGAACCTAGATTTCAGTAGCTGGGCCATAGCGTTGACAGCAAGGTCGGGTTGCATTCCCACTCGTCAGCGGGTCGGTCCTCAAAAGACGTTTAGTAGCCTAGATCTCTTCCGGTGTTTTGAAGGGCACGGCCCCGAAGAACTTCTCCTGTTGTTTCACTCGCAATGTACGGTTTGGGCGAAAGGACACGAGACTGGTTAGTAGTATTTCCATCATGTACGAAAGAGAGGGGACGACTTTTCGACAAATCGACTCCAGCCACACTGCTTTTGGAATGCATAAAAAAGCGTCTACAATGGGACACGTTAGAAGCATTTGTCACATACGTTTGTCTTTTTAAGAAGCGTGCATCATCCCTGGAAAGACAATAATCCAGGCGGACACATTCAGGAGGACACCTGGAGTCATCAAAACGGAATTGGAAAGGTCGTAAGCAGATCTTGGATAGAGGTAAACCGGTGATTGCTGATGACTGAGTGTATCGTTTTCCCAATCTACAAGCCGTTGGACACTGCTTTTGATCTGCTTGCAATGTTGCAGTGCATACCTTCTCCCCCTTTGTAATCTGAAGACTTGCTCCTGGATAGTATAAGCAACATGTGTGTGCCCTCTGAATTCAATGGGACATCTGAACATAAGCCCACAAGCAGTCAACTCTAATGGATGTGTTAAGAAATTATGCGGTTGTTTGAAACTGACATAGAGAAGTCTGGCACGTGCAGGCGTCCTCTAGGAGACTCTGTTTTTGTCACGATCTCGCAGTATTGAACTCAACTCTTCCCACAATACGTGGCGTTAACTCGCATTGCTCCGACAGATTCACTGACAATCACGAGGGATCCTTCCCTGGTGCGGGCTGCTCTTTGGACTGTCACTGTTCTCTATTGCAGTATCAACTGTCTTTCAGTGACTGATACTTGTCAGACTCCTCGGAAGCTTTTTACACACTTACAACTTCATTTCTTCTTGATTGCCCCACGCCTTCTTTGACGTAACTCTTTGTTCTGGTTCTGTCCAGTTCCGAGGGGCTGCTTCTAGCTGCCTGGTGTGAACGGTATGTCTACTTTCTGCGTTTAGACTATTACATTCTTGAGAGCTGGAGCTTTTGGCCGATGCTGGCATGTAGCACCAAGATATCCTGCATCGTGTAAGTCCCAACATATGCCGTCGTGACCCCCATTGGCTTTTGTAGCATCAAGCCGGGCTGCCACAATAGTTGGAGAGGGCCGGATTTAATCACTCGATAGGCTTCTCTTGATGCTAACCAGCTCCACACAAAAGCGCATTCGGACCCTCCTTATGCACATTGGCTGCTTGCAAGAACCAGGGTAAGTTAGGTGGGACATATCAGCCCAGCTGTATGGAGCGGCCAGGCACATTGAAAGCAGCGAAACCAACCAGTAAACGCAGCCCTCTATATTATTTTAGCAGACTTGGGCGCGTATCTTGTGGCAAGCCAGAGGTCGCTTTTCATCCATGTAGTTCCCCATCCCTCGTCAGTCTATAGTTGAGACAGAATCTTATGTCCATATTGGCTATCAGTTGGATGTCACAGAAAGTCTGGTGCCGCTATCATCCGCCCAGACTCCTTGGCTTGACCAACCCATCCGCTTACACATCTATATAGGTCATTATGAAAACGAGGGCGATTTCTTGAAGCTCAAACAACCAACAGGTGACTCCCTTGAAAATCGTATTGCGAATCATAATCAGCATAAGCCGCCGGACGGGAAAACCGATAATAAGCCTCTGCGACAACAATGGTTTTCTGCGAATGAAACCTCTATACTAGTGTCTTATACCATACTTCGAGTTTAAGTGCTAGGACAGTCATCGGTCATACATGCTGACTGAAGTGCATTGAGCACGAAGTACTGCATAGAGTTGAGAGACGATGGATATTTGACAGGCATGGTATCATTTGACAACATCAAGGACCCCAGTATAACTCATAGTGCCAACTTGTTGGATGCCTCCAACCCTTGGTATCCCTTGTTAGCAGACTAAGCATTTGTTTACTCATGAGACATTGGTCGTCATGAGTCCATCCTTAGTGTATTCGAATCTAGGTTTCCGAATTGGCTTGCTTGCTGACAGTGCCAGGCGCTTGAACAAAATTGAATGAGAGAACAGATAGGGGTTTAAAAAGGAGCGATGAGACGTGTCTAGAGTCACATTGAGGTAACTCATGGAATTGAAGAGTGCGATCCCTAGTGTAATCAAACGACAGAAAACACATCACCTTGAGCAGTTGTGTATACCTGCTTGCCCGGGAAAACGACGAAATCGAAACCATCTGCTTGATCGATATGACTCAGATACACAATACGTTGGTGTGACCTGCCGTAACGTCCCAGGATGATTCAAACTGTACTATAAATTCTGAAATCCGTTGTTAGCATCCAATGCCGATAGTCTGGTTGGCCATAGACTTTGGGCTAGACAATGTTGTACTGGGTTGCGATGGTATGTGTGCATGTATTCCAAGCGCATACCTCCATTGCAATGCCACATTGTCAGTCTACTTTCTCTCTCCATAGCCAAGTTTTTCAGTGCATCTGTCCTATACCTGGAGATGGAATATGAACAGCAGTTAACTTGACTAAGAGTGTGACCGAGTAGCCATGATTGGAAAGAAGATGAGGTCCTCACAAACGCAAGTTGGAAACAGCTTGCACCGAGTTACCTCACAAGCTGAGATTGCCAGGCTTTCATAACACAAGGAGTGAGAATGGTATTTGCTGGTACTCTTGCTTGATTCGTGGCTTTGGCGCTTGGTGGATTGCCGCGCTTCGGTGTTTCAAGAACGTTTTGACGGCGAGCGACTGCGAGCTTGGCAAGGTTTAGAAAAGCTGCAAGTCATACTATACAATAGACTCGCTTGCACAAAAGTATTGTGGCAAGTAGCGTGTGTGGAACGAGGTATCGATAGATCGTATTCGGTTCGTCGCGGCGGAAGTACCTATGATAGAGCTCGTGGGGCTTCATTGAGAACGAAGGCGGTGGCATTCGAATCAAATACTCTAAACCTGTTCACAGCCATAGCCATCTATACAAAGACTAGCTTGAGAGAAGGCTGCAAGAACAGTGCTTGGTATCGTGTGACATGAGGGGCGGCGGTACATGAAACCAATCTTGCATCGAACAAAAGGGCGGCTTATCCTTCATATGAAAGAAAGGGCAGTCAAGGTCCTGGTGAGTCAAAAGTCCGACTTCACCAGGACAACATGCGGAAACAATGGGGCGAAGAGGTATTAGTGGAGGAAATGTACACGGTGTACAAGTTCTGTATAGTGAGTTGGTATGGCAAAAAGGGTGGAGTCGCTGCACAGGTGGGGCTATGATGTCTAGTTACTTTGGGTACCCCGCCATCCGCCAAAATCTTTTGTGCTTTGAGGTTCAGAAGACATCGCAAACAGCTCCCAAACCCTCAATTATGATGTTATGGCTAGATAAAGAACTGTGAGTCAAGGCCTATAAAGACTGTAATTGCCACCCATGGTGAAGTTTGCAGTGGCTTTGTTGCTGCAAATGATAGTGTGCTGTCCCACAATCGCATGAGGAAGCTGCGGCTGTGGCGAGGCGATATGCAGGCGGTAAAAAAAGGCAGATCTACAAAGACCAATCATTGGAGGTGATTTTGCCTCTACGTGCGTTCCAGGTGAGAGAGGGGCCCTGCAAGACTTTTGGGCGTTGCTGTGGAAAATTTGCGTTGCCCGACGTAGCGACGTAGTTTTCTTGGCAACACTGCCCCTCATAAATACCTGTTCGCACCCTCACCCAGGCTTTCTTCGATCGTCTGACATTACCGACAAGCAAGCCTCGTCAACTGTATGTTCGACTTTGCACCATCATTTATATTTACTTGCTAACGTGTTAAGGTCAAATTAAACTTTCCCCTCAACTTTCAACTTATTTTACACAACCGCCATCATGGGGTAAGCTTTACTCTGCCGCAGATGGGGTCCTGTCTGCGGCGTTGCAAAGATCTCCTAAGTAACATACTGACGAGTTTTACAGTAAGGAGAAGACTCACATCAACGTCGTCGTTATCGGCCACGTCGACTCCGGCAAGTCGACCACCACCGGTCGTAAGCATACCCCTTCCGAACGAACTTCGACACAACACTCACAATGGGACAGACTTGATCTACAAGTGCGGTGGTATTGACAAGCGTACCATCGAGAAGTTCGAGAAGGTACGACAAACTTTTCTTTAGGTGGCAAATCGCATACAGCTGCACTGAGCGAATGGTCTCAGATCTTATCGCACGCTGAGGGGCATTTTTGGTGGGGTTGTGCGAGCTTTTTGCGCACCAGCGCTAGTCCGTTTCGGGAGCTCGCCAACTTCAACACCATGCCCCACATTGCATTTTGCATCACGAGTTTTTTTTTTAAACTTTGATCAAGGGTTGCACCGCCCTATACTACTTCTTCATATACTCTATGATACTAATAAGTTTCACAGGAAGCCGCCGAACTCGGTAAGGGTTCCTTCAAGTACGCATGGGTCCTTGACAAGCTCAAGGCCGAGCGTGAGCGTGGTATCACCATCGATATCGCTCTCTGGAAGTTCGAGACCCCCAAGTACTACGTCACCGTTATTGATGCTCCCGGTCACCGTGATTTCATCAAGAACATGATCACTGGTACTTCCCAGGCCGATTGCGCTATTCTCATCATTGCCGCCGGTACTGGTGAGTTCGAGGCTGGTATCTCCAAGGATGGCCAGACTCGTGAGCACGCTCTCCTCGCCTACACCCTTGGTGTCAAGCAGCTCATCGTTGCCATCAACAAGATGGACACCACCAAGTGGTCTGAGGCCCGTTTCTCCGAGATCATCAAGGAGACCTCCAACTTCATCAAGAAGGTCGGCTACAACCCCAAGCACGTTCCCTTCGTGCCCATCTCCGGTTTCAACGGTGACAACATGATTGAGGCCTCCACCAACTGCCCCTGGTACAAGGGCTGGGAGAAGGAGACCAAGGCTAAGGCCACTGGTAAGACCCTTCTCGAGGCCATCGATGCTATCGACCCCCCCACACGTCCTACCGACAAGCCCCTCCGTCTTCCTCTCCAGGATGTTTACAAGATTGGCGGTATTGGCACGGTTCCCGTCGGTCGTGTCGAGACTGGTGTCATCAAGGCCGGTATGGTCGTCACCTTCGCTCCCGCTGGTGTCACCACTGAGGTCAAGTCCGTCGAGATGCACCACGAGCAGCTTGCTGAGGGTGTTCCCGGTGACAACGTCGGTTTCAACGTCAAGAACGTTTCCGTAAAGGAAATCCGTCGTGGTAACGTTGCTGGTGACTCCAAGGCTGACCCCCCCAAGGGTGCTGAGTCTTTCAACGCCCAGGTCATCGTCCTGAACCACCCCGGTCAGGTTGGTGCCGGTTACGCCCCAGTCCTCGACTGCCACACTGCCCACATTGCTTGCAAGTTCTCTGAGCTCCTCGAGAAGATTGACCGCCGTACCGGAAAGTCTGTTGAGAACAGCCCCAAGTTCATCAAGTCTGGTGACGCTGCCATCGTCAAGATGATTCCCTCCAAGCCCATGTGCGTTGAGGCTTTCACTGACTACCCCCCTCTCGGTCGTTTCGCCGTCCGTGACATGCGTCAGACCGTTGCCGTCGGTGTCATCAAGTCCGTTGCCAAGGCTGACAAGGCCGGCAAGGTCACCAAGGCTGCCCAGAAGGCCTCCAAGAAATAAGCGATCACTTGTTAGGTCGTTTCTTTCTTTCTCATACTCTCTAGATACCTGGTTCTGGGGATGCGGGGTGGCTTAGGAAAAGCTATGATGACTTTCATGCATTACGGTCTAGTGGAATGATGGCGAGTCCTACCGTAGGTTTCATAATGATTGAATGGAATATGGATGGACATATGAATACCCATTTGCCTTTGGTGATGTCTTCGTGTATTTCTTTTACCCCGCTCTAGACTTCCTACTCCCTCTATTCAACGTCCTGCTGTCACACCACCTTTCAGTGGGTCCTGGGCGGGTACGCCTCTCTTCGCCACATATCGAGCATGATTACTTCACACCTTACATCCTGTAGTTCGGGGTTGTTGTGATGTCTGGATGTCAATCCATCTATAGGGGTATTGGCCTTCGAGGTGTTTGGCCTTGGGTGGGGATCATTTCGGCTTAGTGCCATCGCTACTTCTACGACTAACATCTGCATCACTCCTTGATCACACTTCGCCAGTTATCAACGAACAATGTCTGCTGACCTTTTCGCGGAGTTCAGCACAAGTTCAGATACAAGTCGCACACATCAACCAACTGATCCTGCCAACTCACAGCCCACAACTACGTTTAACTTCTTCGATGATTTGAGTACCCAAGCG
Source organism: Leptosphaerulina australis (assembly GCA_026120165.1). Classification (NCBI taxonomy): domain Eukaryota; kingdom Fungi; phylum Ascomycota; class Dothideomycetes; order Pleosporales; family Didymellaceae; genus Leptosphaerulina; species Leptosphaerulina australis. The sequence goes on from JALRMI010000033.1 coordinate 52,333, forward strand.
CCGGCCATCGTTCCTCAAACACAACCATCTGCATTCCGACAAGACTTTGGTTATGCAGGGTCATTTTCGGCACAGGTACCAGTAGACGACGACACTGACGACTGGGGCGACTTCGAAGGAGGCTCAAGTTCTGCTAATCCACCTTCCCCAGCTCAACATGATCCTTTCGCGTTCATATCACAACAGCATTCTCAACCTACACAAAAGGCACAGGCAAACCATCTACCAGCATTTGACCAATCCAAATCTACACTGGTACATCCACCACATGTGTCACAAGATTTATGGACCAAAGCGCCAATCGTAAAAGCTAAGAAGCCTGCTGATTCTAGTGTGCTCTTCGATGCAGAGGAAGAAGCAGATGATGATGATGACTTTGGCGACTTCGAGGATTCGCAGTCTAGACATGTTACGCCAGCGCCAGTAGAGCACTCTTCAGTCCTAATTGACCTACTTGGCAATCTGGACGTATCACAGCCTGAGCCTTCTGTGACTGGTGAGAAGAGCAAGAAGGCTGACCAGAGTTCTAAGACTCAGTCAACAGCAAGAACGATACCTGTCGGTGCATTTGGTATTGTTTCTAAGTCGAAGCAGTCAAACCCTGCCTCTGCGCCAACATCACAGGCCGTAGACAACGATTGGGACACATTCGACGACTGGGAGGCTTCGATACCCACACAAGCTCCGAAGAAGCTTGAAACCATGAAGAATGTACCAGTCACTACAAGCTCAGCACCAGCACCTATCTTGTCTCCCGCAATCGTTGATGTGCAACCTGGGGAGCTACCACCAACCAACGTACCGCCACCAGGCGTCCTACTTTCATTGTTTCCGTCATTCTTTGCAGATGCCCAGGAAAAGCTTTTTAAACCCATGACTGCACAAACGCTACCAATGAGGAACAAGCTTCTTGCTGAACCGGGTACGGTTGCGTATCTTCAAGGCTATCTCATGTTGGCGTCTGTTGCAGCACACATAATTGCAGGCCGCAAATTGCGCTGGAAGCGCGATCAGCATCTGTCTCAAGGCATGCGAATTGGTCCCGCATCATCTCGAGCTACGTCCGGCATGAAGCTCACTGGCATTGATAAGGGCGAAAACCTGAAGGAAGAAAGGGAGGTTTCAGACGTTGTGAGAGTATGGAAGGATCAGATTGGAAGGCTACGACATGTAGTATCTGGTGTTAATCAAGCCAAGGCCCATACCTTGGGCATACCACCCGATCTTCAAGAGACAATGCCAGTCAGAACGTTGAAACAATCTGAAGGTGGTGTGCCTGCGCGACAACCGTGCATGATGTGTGGCCTCAAAAGGGACGAGAGAGTTATTGGAGCAGACGTGGCGGTTGAAGATAGCTTCGGGGAGTGGTGGGTCGAGCAAGTTAACATGCATCGAGGTACATATCCTCTTCGAACAACTCACAGCAGTATGACTAACGTTGTCTCCAGGGTGCAGAAATTTCTGGGACGAACACAAGGATAGGCTTAGACAACGATGACATGCTCGACTCGCGCATCAGCAGACCAACCCTGCATTATATAAAGTTCAGCACGTGGGAGTTCAAGGGGAACATTGGCAACAGAACCCTTGACCAATAACAAAACCTTGGTTCGCAAATGAGCACGTCCTTTTGAGGGTATATGGTCCTACATTGAAACTGCCATCCCCATTTCTGAATAAGCTGGCAACGGCATCCCAGTGACGCGCTCGTCCGAGATACGCCGATCGGCTATTTTTTTGCACTGAGGGCGCCGGGCAAATTCACGGGCGGCATGTGCTCAGCGCTCGCATCAACATTTGAACAGCGAAGGACAATTAGCTATAGCAACAACCGGATCCTACGATGACTAAATGACTGTGCTAGTTTAGGCGTTAGGCGACTCTACATATATACGTCACTCAGTATTGGGTATCTGTACTATGTCGATGTGCTGGAAGATGTGTCGATGCAGATGGTTAGGTTCGATGGTAGCGTGAGCCTTCTCTGCCGTGGGACTAGAGTACCACTGCAAACATATACTCCGCATCGAGTCGCATCCTACCTGTACCACACTGGAAATCTCTTGTTGCAATTGTCCTGTACAGTCGAAATTCAGCGATGCTGTAAACTGCCAATTACGCAAACCGCCACGCGTTACAGCCACAGCCTATCTCGACCTTCAGATCTGAGCACTCATCCCCCGCATTCGCATGTCCCACCACCACCCTTCTCGTACCCTGAATCGAGTACCACTACCACCGCGACGCACCTTTCTTGCGTACAGCGAGCATTGTCTGTTCGGATAGTAGCTATAATTCTGCCTGTTGTAGTAGATTGCTGTGCCCGCGTTAACCGATGAGCAGGCCACAGGATGGTAAGTAAGACCACCCAGCTGCGTTCATATCGTCATACACGACCACATGCAGCTGTCTTACGGGCTGGTGTGGTGAGCAGCATATTGGAAGCTTAACCGCTCTCTGTCACGAGAACTGGTATTTGGAGCTACTGCACTCACCGCACTTATTGGTGTCCCACTGCTTAATTCTTGTTTACTTGACGATTCTCTGCCTCAACTACTGCTACGTTGCTGCTATCCACTCTGCGCTTGCCGTACGCCTATATGTGCTCAATCGCTAATTACTCGACCCCTCCAGGCTCTCTACCAGAAGAACGCCACTTCGATACCTTTCCTGCCCAGCGCAATACGACCGACCATGTCTCGCTCACCAAGAATAAGAGCATGTCAAATCTGCTCGCACATACCATCTCCGCTCCACCTCTAATAGATACTGCAAAACGTATGAGTTTCGATGCTGGACAGCTCGATCGTATGACAAGGTCCCCCATTGTCCCCGAGCACGAGCATGGCTTGGGAGCATCTGGTCTCCGCCGCATTCGCCAGCAGCCACCTAGGCAACTACCTACCACCCAGCGCAGCACCTCGTTGAACATCAGTACGCCACCTGTGTCGCGGCATCCTTCTGACGCTGCACCGTCTACACCAGGGTCCCCTACCTTTGCATTTGGCGAGGACCTTACGCGTTTTCCCTCTGAATCGCTGCATTCATTCTCGTTCGCAACACAATCAGAGGAGTTTATACACAATCGACAAAATGTCTTAAAGCGGTCGATAGATTTCATGCGAGATAGGTTGGGATGGGCAGCTACAAACCCAGGAATTGCCAACGCTCAGGCAAAGCTTAGTGGAGACTTGGAGGTACAGAGCATGATGGAGTTGCTGCAAAGAGCGAATCTGATTGGCCAAGACGGCACTGGAGCACATGGTTTCGGTGCGCTTGGTCCTGTCACAGGACCTGCAGATATGTCTGGTGAGAACATGTTTGACAAGAGCTTTGAGGTCAAGCGCTCTGAAAGCCCGGAGAGCATGGTCGAGTCCTCACGCCCAGCTGTGCATAGAGCCACGACAACCGACATCGCCGAGTCCAACAAGAAAGACGAACAGGAGGCGTCGAGCAGTTCGGCATCTGACTTGAGCTCCGAAGCGCTCAGCCCCACGACCACAAACACCTCCCTGCCTCCACAACGGCCTAAACGTGCCGCTCTGAAGCGCACATTTACGGACGTTGCTCCACTCACCATACAGAATCAACTTCATGACGCCCTAGCCAAGCCCTATCTAGTGGGAGACCAAGTGCAGAGCAATTCGATCATATCACCAACATCCGTACCATCAATACCGCCGAGTTTCCATAGCGTTCAAGGGCCCCTCTCTGCCGGTCCAGCACCACATGGTCACGGGACTCGACATACCGCAGCTGCGCAGGCTATCTTCACAACCGAAGCCCAGGCACCTTGGACCATTACATCCGCGAACGATCTAGCATGTTTAGTGTTCGGTGTGACAAGGGCGGAGGTTCGCAAATTGGGCATTCTGGAAGTCGTTCGAGAGGATCGGCGGTCGTGGCTTGAAAGTAAGCTCAAGAATCCAGATGTGGGTTCAAAAACGCAGACTGCTGCTCTTGCGCCAACAACCAATATGAAGGTTGGCAGTGGACTGACAGCGAGGCTATTGAGCAAGCCACCCTCACGGTCGACAGCTGCACGGAAAGCAAAGACAGACGACGGTAGTGGATCGTCGTACTACAATGCTAAGAAGACAGGAAAGCTCAACCACGAGTCGAAGGGGTCAAGAGGCGTATTACTTTGCGGCGATGTGATCCCGATACAGAAGCGCAACGGCGCAACCGGGTCGGCAAGCTTGTGGGTCAAAGAAAAGCGAGGCGGTCTGATCTGGGTACTGGAAGAGATTGCTGAAGATATCGTTTACATTAACGTCGACGAAGTAGGCTGTGTTTCTAGAGGCTGGGGTGCGATAGAGGCCGTCTTTGGGAGCGACCGATTACGCAGAGGGATGGACCTTACACGCTTGATACCCGGGATACCACGTCTCAAAGGTACAAACACTGGTGTGCTAGACTATGAGGAGATTGCGAGCGTACGCAGCTATACAGCTCGCACATCGAACAGCATCAACATACCAGTCACGGTCGAAGCGTTACCAGGCGAGCCCACCTTCCGCGTTTCCAGTTTCCCACACATCGCTGGTATCATCGTACTCTCCTCGTCCGATCTTACAGTTACAAGCTCAAACTCGGTGTTTTCCGAAGCATTGTTCGGACAACCACGACCTGAGGGCCTGCACATTGGCAAGTTGATACCTGCTTTTGACAGGATCTTGAAAGTCATGACCGATGAAGACAAGATTGAGCTAGTCGATGGTATCGTGATTCCAGAGCACAGCTTCCGGCGCGCACGAGCTCTTCTTGCAATGCGAGAAGGCAGTGCAGACGCAGCAGCTATCTTCTTGAGACCGAGTGGTCTTCCTGCTTTCCACCGCGACGGTTGTGAGATCATGGTCGATGTGCAAATGCGGGTTGTGAAGAGTGACAAGAGACCTCGATTCGATGAGCATGTCATCGAAGAAGAGGGTGAATTGGTTTCAGAGCCAAACAAACCAGAACTGGTGTACGCTCTGTGGGTTACCTACTCTAGGCAACTACACGCAGCGAACCATGGGGTTGGTCCAGTCACACCGCTCATATCGCGTCCAGGCACTCCACCTCACCAACCTTCACCCGGCCAAACTAACGTCATCATCCCAGAAGAAGCTGAGTCCGACCAGTCGAAGGCAAGCACACCGCCCGTTTCACTGCTCACACAACAACTGCAAGAGGCTGCAAAACCTTTGCCTCCACAGGAAACGCCGACACACGCCATGGCACCACCTCCTGCACCAGTCAATGAAAGTCCAGCCAAGAAGAAGACGATCAACGACTTCGTCGTTCTAGAAGAGATGGGCCAAGGCGCGTACGGGCAAGTCAAACTCTGTCGGTACAAGAAGAACAGCAGCAAGAAGGTGGTTATCAAGTATGTCACGAAGCGGCGCATCCTTGTCGACACATGGACTAGAGACCGAAGGCTTGGGACTGTACCTCTGGAGATTCACGTCCTCGACTTCTTACGGAGAGACGGCTTCCAACACCCGAATATTGTTGAGATGGCAGATTTCTTCGAAGACGATGTCAACTACTATATCGAGATGGTGCCACATGGTCTTCCTGGTATGGATCTCTTTGATTACATTGAACTTCGTGTCAATATGGAAGAACAGGAGTGTCGCAAGATCTTTGTTCAAGTGGCTGAGGCAGTGCATTTCCTGCACACCAAAGCTAAGGTTGTGCATCGCGACATCAAGGACGAGAACGTGGTCCTGGACGGCGAGGGCAATATCAAGCTTATCGACTTCGGGAGCGCAGCCTACATAAAGAGTGGGCCTTTTGACGTCTTCGTCGGCACTATTGGTACGACACTATATCCTTTCCTCATTGATCATCGTCTACGGACATGCACTAATACTTCACAGACTACGCCGCCCCCGAAGTGCTTGCGGGTCGTGCCTACCGCGGCAAAGAGCAAGATGTTTGGGCTCTGGGCATCTTGCTGTATACCATCATCTACAAGGAAAATCCTTTCTACTCTATCGACGAGATCATGGACCATGACCTGCGCGTTCCATGGGTTATGAGTGAGGAAAGCATCGACTTAGTGAGACTGATGCTGGATCGCGATGTCGAGAAGAGGATTACAATTAGTCAGGTGCTTGAGCACCCTTGGTGTGCAGGAAGCAACGGGGGCGCAGATGGAAGCTTGACATGAAGTAATAGCAGTAAAGAGACGAAGAAAGGGAAGAAGAATCATTGCTGTGGCCCAGCAATTCATGTTAGCCACAAGCCTGAGTGTGAAGGCTGCCTAGTTGATCACATGAGAGTACGACGTGACGAGTTTGCAAAAGGAGGGTCTCACATATAGACCGATATGATGATGAGGGTGGCATGTTTGGAATGGTTTGTTTGGCGCGAGCGACAAATTTGTTGCTCTCCAGTACGTTGGATTTCTTGAGCAGCGTTGGCAGTGTGTATGCTATTCTTTCGTTACACGCGTATATCTTGGGCATCTTAAACATGATGTGGGTAGGCAAGATGGAGATATGGATAAAATGAATACCCAATACATTTGCTTCCTGGACCCTTCTCTCTACTGTTATCTTAGGTTTCCTGGACTGGCGGAGAGTTCTCTGCTTGAGAGGCTCACACCTGTACGTTGCACAAGAACTACTGTGTACGGTGGTGCTGTGTCATCGTAAAATCATGGCTGTGCCTGTCCTTTATGCCCCAAGGGAGGCAGGATGTGTGCTTAGCTCTTGTGCTTCGGACGAAAATCAATTTCATACATTCACTTCCGATACCGTGACTTAACCCTCGCGTATTGACATACCTCAGAGCTTAATTGCAGAGCACATTGAGCATGACGGTGCAGACTGTGGGCGTGCTGATTGGCTACATTTTCCCGTTTTGGCCACACTCCACACGGAAACCCTCCTTACGCAGACCACCAGCGCGCCCTTTCCACTCATATCAGCGCCTGACTCATCTCAACTTGGGTCTCTATCCGCGTGATCACAGCTGTAAATTCGCAATTCCTTGCGACCCAGGACTGTAAACACCAATCCAACCCCAGATAAAATTTCTCGCCTGTTCCCACGAGCATTGGAAGAGATGGCAAGAGGCGGTCGCGGCGGCGGGAGTCGCAATCCAGCAAACCAACCTCGTGAAGTCCAGGTGTCTCGTAAAGTCAGCTGGCTCCTACGCCATGGTGCAAGTTCAGAGGGCCTGAAACTGGGCAAAGGAGGCTACGTTAACGTGCAAGATGCACTCAACACCCGAGCTCTGGCATCTTTGAAAATCACCTTCGAAGAGCTGCGTGAAGTGGTCTTGAAAAACGATAAGCAGCGTTTCTCTATGATTCTGGCCTCTTCTCAGGACCAAGCAGAGCCAGCAAACGGCACGGAAGTACCACAAGAGAAGCTCGAATCCGAAGCCTTGCGAACGATCCAGGACTCGGACAAACCAGCAGACTACCTCATCCGCGCAAACCAAGGACATTCGATTAAGGTGGATACTGAAGGTCTTCTCACTCCCATCACCCCAGAAGCCAACAATGTCCCAACGACAGTCGTCCACGGTACCGACGAGCGCGCATGGCCCCTCATCCTCAAGGGTGGTGGCTTAAGACGTATGACCAGGACGCACATTCATTTTGCTTCGGGTCTACCTGCAGGTTTCAAGCAGCTGACTTCTGCCTCCGGCTCTGGTGTAGAAGAAAAGGGGGAGGGTGCCGCGCCCGTTATCTCGGGTATGCGTATGAGCTCTACGGTTCTGATTTACATCGACATCAACGCCGCGCTGGCAGCGGGTATCAAGTTCTTTGTTTCCGAGAACGGCGTCATTCTTACAGAGGGTAATGAGCAGGGTGTTTTGCCGTATGAATTCTTTAAGAAGGTTGAAAGCAGGAAGAATGGTGGTTCTGTGCTGATGAGTGATGGCCAGCTGCCTGAGGGCGTAGAAGTTGATGTTGAGGGATGGGAGAAGGAAATGCGCAACGTTGGTGGGAAGAGAGGCGGGGGAGGGAGAAGGGGCGGACGGGGTGGTGAAGGGAGAGGTGGGAAGGCGAGGGCGAATGACGATTCGAGTGATGTTATGGCTGGGGTGGAGTGAACAGCGATCGCAGCATTTCATCATCACACACACACACACACACACACACTGTATACTATGACATGTATCACGCTCAAATGATGCATATGCGCTTCAAAATTTGCAACTTGCGCTGGCGATTAGGGCCCTGGGTACCCTATTTCCTCTCGGTTGTCATCAACGACTCTTCCATATCTGCATCGCAGTCAGTACAGCATCACAGCGTTTCCAGGGGCAATACTTACTCTAACAATAACCTGAAAAACCACGTCTCGAAATCTGCGTTCCTCAGCACCTTGTCGTGCCACTCCGTGCTCCTCTCCGCAATTTCCCTTGCCTTCTGTTCCCCAAGACTATTACCATTCCCACCCCTGTCTGCCATCTTTTCCTTTCCCTTTCCCGCAACTTCACTGACATCACTCTTATCCCCACTAAACCACCTCACCAGATCAAGATGCTCATCCCCTCTCAGACTCATCGGAATATAGTGCACCCACGGTCTCAGCCACTCAGCATGCCACTCGCGGAAGACAGCCATCTTGTACGTAAGACTGCGGCTTTTGAGGAAACTGTAGAAACGACCTGAGAACGCATTGCCATCCATGTCAAGCAAGTGCTTGTGGTACCATGCATCCTGACCATCGACGCGTTCAACAACCTCAAAGAACTCCTTTTGCGCGTCGCAGTCGCCCGGGTCGCACTGGCCGACATGGCTGAACTTGACGTCAATAAGGTGGTGGAGTGCTCTGCGGTCAATATCCTGGACGCTGTAGATGGGCTCGGATGAGGTCTCGGGTGTGATCAGGATCTGGGCTTTGTCGGGGGCGTTGAGACGCTGAACGACGTGTTGGCGGTGCTGACGTCTCCAGCCGCCGTTACGACTGAAGCCACCAGTTGTAGAGCCACGCCAGTACAAGCTATTAGTTTTATTCTCCCAAGTGGTGTCATGGCTCCTGTCGTAGCCCACTTTACCAAACCAATACCATGGACTAGGGTAGAGAATGTCTTGAAAGCTTGAGATCTTCGATTGCGAGAAGACAGGCGTAAGCTCGTGAATAATGCTGAAAGCATTAGGTCGCTCAAAAAAGCCGAAAGTCGATGAGAACGATGGAGAGTTGCAGATGTCGGAGAACGCAGTGGCATTGTAGACATGATTCAGTGGACCTGCAGCGTACGCGGTCAGGTTATCCGCAGCAAAATCCTCAAAAGTTTGCGCTTGGCTGTTTGCTGGGCATGAGAGTCGAGAGTGTGTCCATGTTTGCTGGTGAGCAAAGCGGTTGAATTTTGTTGTGCTAACTTCGTCGAAGCGCTTGCCGTCGTTCAAATCTTTCGGTCGTTTCGAAAAATCGTTGCGGGGAGAGAGATTCTTCGCAGCGCGAGGCAAAACCTGGTCTTTAGCTTTGGCAATCATCGAAGATAGCAGGTCGTTTGGTACAACAACGCGAGGCTCGTCGTGGATGTTGAACCCTAGGTCCATATCTGGAAGATATTGAACAAAGTCCTTCATCATTCCAGTCGTGGCTTGCTGCTGCCATTCGTCGCCATTACCTATGGAAATCACCTCGCCGTTTCGTATAGCCACAGCGACCAGTGCGCTGTCTTCATGGCCAATGGCATTCTTGATGCGAGATCGGATTGTTTCCGGCTTGAGCGCCCAGAATGGTAACAGCATTTGATGAATCATGTCAAATTCGTCGATCATTACAACATTACGACGCTGCGCAAACTCGAACCACTTGTCGAAATGAGGAGGAGGCGCTATGCGGTATCTGCGCCGGTACTCGCGGATGGCTTGGTCCAGGGACTTCGACTGCCTCTGAAGGGTATGGTGAAATTCCGTTTCAGCGGCATCTATCAGCTGGGCTGCGGGATGTCCACGATTCAAATCGATTGGTGTTGAACCAAGAGGTGTTGCCGAGGACTGGACCTGGAATGTAGAGGGATTCTTGGGTGAAAACTTGTAGTACTGTGTTCCAGATGCTTGTCGAACCAACAGCACACAAACCGAGAACAACGTGATTCCAAACAGGATGCGTCTAACGCGTATAGAATTCCGGATATCGATAAAAGCACTCGAAGACGAAGAGCCGTACAGGTACAGAAGTGCAGAAATTCCATAGATGATCGTGAACCAGATGCCTGAGAAGGTGGTCGCAAATTTCAGCTGTGCGCAGATGCAGGAAAACAAGGCCCACAGGGAGACAGGTACGGCGCCTTGTCGTAGAAGCTATATACAATTGGTCAGCAAATGCTTAATATTGTAAAAACAAGAGAAGTGGGAATTAAAAGGATGCCTGCCAAGAACTTGTGCGGGTGTACAGAACTCACTCAACTGTCTTGATCGCATTCGTCCAAAGAGAAGGGTACACTTACAATAAGAAACACGGACAGATTCAAAGCAACATTAACAATGATCATGAAGAATACTTGACGCACTGTCCTAAAGTCGTGTACTGTTTTCCAGTCGCGATCAAACTCTCGGTACAAAGGTTCCCACGTTGCTGCCCCTGGAGCAACTGAGGGCTCGATCATGAGGGTCGCAATACTGCATATGATCGCTATAGATGCCGCAACGTCTCTCAATGCCGCAAGCTCCCGGGCCTTCCGGTTGCCACTCACGGAGCCCCGTCTCGAGAAAGAACCGTCTGCAGACATGAGCCCCCTTGCATCTCCGTCATTATCATCCTTTGTACCTCGCATCGCGATCTCGAACATAACCAGGCCTGATGCTGCGAAGATAGAGCTGCTAATTCCGAGTGCAGAAGTCGTAGACGTAACATAGACTCCCAAAGCTGCACTGGCGGCGATGGTGAGTGTCACCAATAAGTCGGACGGCCTCTTGCTTGACGGTCTCTCAACAACGCTGTTTGATTCAGTCGGGTCGCTGCGGGCATACGTGGGTAAGACGAGGTGTCTCGATAGCAACTCATTTTCCGATATGAGGACGGCGAATAGTGGGAGTAGCCACTATGTTGTATTAGTATTGATCGTACACACACACACACACATTCTCTCTCTCTCTCTCTTTTAAAAATTGGCTAGCTACCTTTGTCGCCCTTATGCCATCCTTGTCACATGCAGCTCTATCGCATATATAAGACAGGGCCAGGAATGCGCCAGCAAGCCAACTTGTGCTTCTCTTTCTGTCTCCATTACTCGAGTATAACCTCACACGGAGTATAAGCGGTATCCAAAGTATCGCCCATGAGACTGATGTCACGAGCAGCGAGTGCTGGACCGGGCTGTTGACGCTTGCGACAGCTCCAAGGACAGTGAACAGCAGCGGAGCGAGCAACAGGTGGTGCTTGGCAACATTTTCGGCAATACGAGACACGGCCGGGTGCATTGGAGCAGAGGGTGGACTAGGGCCCGTGGGGTGGCATGGATTCGTCTGTCGTGCGCGTTGGAGTTGGATTCAGGGCGCGTCAACTGGAAATGAGTGATCGTCAGGGTCGCCAAGCCAGTGACGCCATGTTCCATGTTCAGCTGTGGCTTCGACATCCACTACTAGACGTTCTCAAGCCTCGCAACATCAATCATGATACCAACTTAGACCATGGCCGGCTCACCATCGCGTAAGGATATATCTACACCAACACGAATTGTACGTGAAGAGCTCAGATGCTGTCTTGAGGGATTGTCAGGCTTCGAACCATGGTGCAGCTCCTTTCATCTGATGTGATTTGATCGAATTAAAGTCCTCTTGTAATAGCTCCTTCACCTCTCTGTAGACCAACCTAACATGTACGAAAAGACTGCTCAGAATCATGGTTGCACATCAAGTACAAGCTGGAGGCTGCGTCACTTGTGACTTCAGGTATTCTCAATAGCAGGCTGGTACCCATCTCAACACCAGTATGGGTCAGTATAGACGCCATTGCACGGCATGCCCACAGCCCACGATTCCCTTCTTAGAGTTTTGGCTCAGTCTTGAGGTCTCCATGTTTACACAACGTCTCGTATCAGCTAGTCTAGAAATCGACATGGTCACAACTAGCGTGAGCAGTGTCGTATCCTATCATGGCACCAGGAATGGTTATGGTATCTAGAACTTCCCAATGATCTCTCTGGGGTTTTAGACTGGAAGTGGAGAGTATGGGAATAAGTCTGCATTGTCTCGTCCATCCACACAGCTGCAGCATCTATTGGAGCCTGTACCGAGCCCCGTTGGTGCTGTGTGTGGGCTACAGTTCATAGCCATGTATTCCGGACGCTCCTAAGGATTCAGATAGTTGCAGCCATAGCATCATGTCACTTGTCACATAGGCCTAGTGGGTGCGACAAGTTACCACTGGACCAGACACAGATGTTGGCATCTAGGATTGGATGGATGAAGGCTGGCAACGACATCCTACAACGCCAGCGTCTCCACAAAGCTCTTGAGGCGCCTATCAGGTCGGTGTACTAAAGATTCAATTTCACTCGTAGCTTTCGTATCTTGCACGATGTCGTGCTGTCTGCACTGCAAGCCAGTGCTATGGTCAACTGCGATGGCTTTACAGACACCACGCAACGCAGCATTGTCTAAGCTCGGAGGACAGAATACTACGATTCGCCAAAATTATGCATCCAGGTAGGAAAGAGCTTGCACACAGCCTGAGGCGTCTTTGCGAGAGCATGGCTGGGGTGAGGTTCTTGCTAGCTTGATCGAGTGACCTCAAACCACATGCAGAGAGCCTCGAAGTCTTTTCATTGTGTCTTTCTGCCAATTTGCCACCTACCTCATAAACTAACTATGCAACTCTGAGCCTCCTGGAGTCGTTGCTTTGGCTTGACACTCCAGTCCTCCCTCAGACTATGTGTCTATTTCTGACAAAGTTCTGTTTCAACAACTTCGAAGACAAATGCCCGGAGAAGATTATTACACTGCGTCCCCACCAGGACAGTACAAGTTACACTTATTGAACGCCCTAGTAGTCGTCCTCGGAGCGAAGACATGGAGCCCCCAAGAACTTGCAGCAGCACGTGCCGCTCGTAAGCACTCGACGTCAAGAATGGTCATGCCTATCTATGTCCATGCATCATTCGTCAACATGATGCTGTGCCGGCTCTGCAACCTAGCGAAAAGACGTCCTCGTTCAGGTCATATCATACTCGCTGGCCAAAGGCTCAACTGAAGAAGTAGATGATGTAGGCGATGAGTACAGCTTCGTCAGCACGCTATCTAAGCACACTCTGCTGGCCACCATGAAGCCTCTTTGATACCAATAAGTCCCACGATATATACCACCAGAGCCAATTTGAAGTTCCTCGCCGAGACCTCTCGCCCGTCTTCAATCCGTCCAAAACGCAGATCACCCACCGTATCTGACGTTACACCTGCCTCGCCATACGCATCACAATCTACCATCACCCATCCGTCATCAACTATTTTATCGTTGCAGCATGCTGCATCATTCACAAATAAAAATACTATATGCTCCACTCCCAGACTCTCTTACATTGACCGTTCCCTTCTGCTTCTACACCCCTATTTGCCTCCACCATACGCCCGTTCTTCCGAGGCGTGATGTTCAGCCCACGCGTTCAACGGCCCGTTGCTTACCGCCCTACGCGTTACACACGGCGATCCCAATCTCCCTTACACAATCCCACAACAGCATGACGTCTTACGCTGACCTTGAAACAAGATTGTGTTCCAGAGTATTGGTTTGCGGTATGTTTGGGGAAGGGCGGGTGGTGAGGTGGTGTTGGGGTGAGGTTAGGACCTACCAGATCGGTAGACAACGGCGATAATCTGACGATCTTCGCCTTGTTGCGAACGAAGACTCAGAGTTTAGCGCTCAGGGAAGGAGTTCGTACTCTACGGCGTGAGCTCTTGGGTCAAGCGTGGGTAGTTCAAAAAGCCGCTCGCCCTCCGCGGTCCCTTGCCGGTTCGTTCCCTTGCCGGTTCGTTCCCTGCATCTTTTCAGCTTTCGTTCGGTTCCCCATGGCGTCTAAAGCTACTTCATCAAAAAAGGCCGCATGCAAGTGAGTTCCCTACAGTGTAAGCAAAACGATTGGTGAGAACTGTTGTGGCTAGTGGTGCTGCTGCAGTAGTATGATATCGCTTCTGCGTCGCTATCGCTATCGCCATCGCCATGCGAGGTCAACACCAGGGAGGAGCTAGACGACATCCGGGCCTTCTTTTGGGGGCTAGTTGGTGGGGAAGGTAGGTCCGCTCGAGTCGTCTATATATCGTCAACGCCTCTCATCGCTATCTCTCTGCCCGTTCCTGTTCTCGTCTGCTCCATCTGTTTCATCGTCAGGCCACCGGCTCGCTTGCCACGAATACATCACGCGTCAGAGAAAGACAGAAAGAGAAGGCACATGTTCGGATGAAGCAGTAGCATTCAACCTGTTTCCTACACTTCCATCCTGTCCGTGCACACACGTCACATCACCATGCAGCCAGATATACAAGAGGTGGCGCATCAATCCAACGAGCGTGTAATCCTACACACCCGGCCCCAATCCGTACGTCCCAAGTTGTGTCAAAAGGTGTATTGACGCCATGTCAGTTTCTGGGATAATATGATTCGAAATGAAGGAGGAGATATTGAAATAAATGTTGAAAAAAGTTAAAATGATGAAGGACTCCGGTTGTGCTAGGCTCTCGACGCAAGACTCAAACGTCGTACTGTCAGGCCGTGCCGGGAAGGGATCCGCAGCTTTAACCTCAAGAGCTCGACGCCATCATTCTGGAGCAAGTCACGATGGCGACGTCCCTCTCATCGGTGCTGCGGAAACAGCCGCTGCCGGACAGAACGTCTGCGGAGATAGGTCGCTAAATGGCTAATATCGTTGTGGTACAGGCCGGGAATAAGGGAACATAACAATAGCTAAGGCAATAAGAGATGGACGGGACCAGTTACTCCTCCATCCTACCGAAGAAGGCATCGTCGTCTTCGTCTGCGCGGCCGCGGCTGCGAGAGTTCAACTGGCGGTAGTCCTCCTCGTCGGCGAAATGGTCATCGTCCATGTCGATGTCTTTGCTCTCGTGGTAGCGGTAGCTGTTGCGCATACTGCTCTGCTGCGGGGTTACCGTTGTGCTACCAGAGAGGGGCTTCGCGTTGTTAAAGTCCATGAACTGTGCAGGCAGCGGCGGCACAGGAGGGACATCCGGCGGCAAGTTGACAGCCCCCGACTTGGGCGTGCCGTACGAACAGCTCAGCAGCCCAACAGCGGCAGCCATGTCTTGGTCGGTGTTGCCATCGTCGGGGTACGAGCCCACAACCGAGGTGGCGGTAGTGGTGGGTCGGTCAGACACGTTACTCCAATGGCGGTAGTGGCCGTTGCCGTTGTCCGAAAAGACGGTGGACTGGTAGGACTGGCTGTAGGCCGAGCTGTTGGTCGAGTAACGCTTGATCGAGTGCTGGCCAAAGTGCGAGTGTGAGTTGTAAGAGCCCACGGCGTGGTCTTCCATTTGCGGGGGCGGGGTATTTTCAGTGGAGCTCAGCCCGTCACGCAGATCAGACGAACCGGATGCCGGGGGCGAGGCCGAGTTATCGCTGTCGTCGCTCTCCTTGTTCATGGCCACAAGGACCGATGCAGCTTCGAGCAGCTGTACCTGCTGGTGCTTGGAGATGAGCAGCTTGGACGTGTATTGCCATTCCGGCGTGTGTTCCCAACTAAATCAAAAGTCAACGCTATTCAACAAACAAGCAGAGCCGACTGCCGAAGTGTGTGTGTGTGTGTATGTGAGAGAGAGAGTGTGTGTGTGTCTATGTGCGTGCAGGGCATTCGTCATGAGCGGTGAAAGTATGTGGGAGGATCGTGGTGTGCTACGGGGTACTGACAGGTGCTTGGTCAGACAGCTGCTGTGTTTGTATCCTTTCCCACATTTTTCACATCTCAATTCGCTACCACTTGTGCGCTTGCCCTCGCCCTTTCCCAGACGAGAACCCTCGCTCGCGCGCCGTATGCGCGACTTGGCGTTACCCTTCTCGCTCTCAGGGAGTGACGCCAGCGCAGGCCCATCTGTGACTGCCTCGCTTTTGGCGGCGCTGTAGCTGAAGGGCGAGCCATTGTGCGGCATGCTGGTGGCCATCGACTGCGAGTGCACCAGGCTGGGCCCGCGAAACTGTGTTGCTGGCTTGGACGGACGACGTGATGGGTTGTGGTGCGACGTCTCGAGCGGGGCACCAGAGATGCCCTTTGCAGCTGCCGCCATGGCGGCAACGTTGCTGCCGGCCGTGGTGCTCATGCTCTTGCGGCGGGTGACGCGGTGGGCTGGGTTGATGCTGCCTACGGACAGCGAGTGTGAGTGTGAATGTGAGTGCGGACGCGACTTGGGGAGGGAGCCGGCCATGGTGCTCGAATGACGGTGCTGGGATACTGGGCGGACGTTGATCGGTTCCTGGATGACGGGCGGAGTCAGCACTGGGTTGACGATGTCAAGTAAGTGGGATTTTCGGGGAAGTGGGCAGCAACGTGGTTAGTAGGCCTCGAGCAGACGCACCTTGAGGACAGTCATGATGATGCCAAACTTTGCCCAAAAAAAGTTGAGCTGGCCTTTGTTCTGTGAATACGTCAGGAGCGTTGCACAGCCCCGACAGGTCCAAGGTCAGATGCACGATGCGGCTGATGCGGGCTCCGGCGAACAGCGTATGATGCTATGCAGGGGCTGCGTAGACGAGAGAGAGAGAGAGAGAGAGAGAGAGAGAGATTGAGGAGGGGAGGAGAGAGAGGGCAAGGAGGGAGCTGTGTCGTGCGTTGTGAGGGCACGGCGGCTATTCCAAAATAATTATTAAAATGTTAGCGGTGCCGGTGCTCGCTGGCTATGTGGACAGGCTGGAATGGACCCCACTGCTGCTTGTGTGATTGCGTTACACTCCGGCCGGGTTGTCCTGCGCAGTTGCGAGTTCGGTGATCGGGAGCTGTTACTGTTTCAGAAGGATAGCTGGCTGTCTCCACAGGCGATGTCACCGTCTAATCAATGATGTCGAGAGGACGTTGGACAGAGATGTCGAATAGAGACACGAAGACAGAGAGGCTGCTCAAAACTTTTATTATTATTTCATGCTGGCACGGGGCCCTGGGTCAGCCGGGCCTTCGATGCAGCCTGCCAACGTGATCAAGGCAGGTTACGGCCGCCGACTAAGCTCCCCTCTCCCCTCACAGGTACCCGGCTCGAGTGTGGCTGCGAATACTGTCCTGAGGCACTACGCGCTTCTCTCGCCTTCTCTATCCAACGCCCAGTCGGTGCATCAGGCGTGCCGTGGACAGCAGTGCAATTGCCCAGTCGTTTTGCATGTTCGGCGCATGCTCGAGCATGCTCGAGCATGCTCCAGCTTTGTTGTGCGCCCCGTCTTACAGCCTCACCGTTCACCCTCTCCTGGCCCCAATTCGCTCCAAATAATCTCAGGAAAGTTTTTGCGTGTTCCTGGCGCTGTTCTATGCAGGTATCTTAGGCTCATGTTAGCGCAGTAGCCCGCGAGTCCCTGGGTTGCGCGTTGATGCGTGCATCGCTCCCAAGCCCAGCGCCGCTTTGGGACTGCTGGGAACGCCGATCGCAGCAGTGAGCATGGGCCAGCCTCGGGCGGATCAAGATAATGGAGAACCGAGCAAGCGCCGGGTCTGGAGAAGTGTGGCTAAGCCCGCGATCGGCTCAAAGGCTACATAAGATCGTCTGGAACATGTGTTCGCTCGTGGAAACATGCGCTCGCTCCTCAGACAAAGCAGCAATGCAGCTTTTTGGAGCTGCAACTTCTGGCTGAAACTGACAATACTCCACACATCGAAACTCACGCTTGGCGTCATCGTGATCTCGCGCAACACGTCCGTGCTGCTCGCTTTCGCCATACCGCACCTTACCGGAATCCTGCCAGCGCCCAATACGCTACCAGTGCTGTGCGCCACCTCCTCACCTTGACATTATCTACTCAGTGTATGGCCGCTCCCTGCTGCAAGTAATTCTGGAACACGTTGCTGGCCTGTCCTGGCCTGTCCTCGCCTGTCCTCGCCTGCCCTCGCCTGTCCTATCGACTCGGGATCAGCAGGTCGAGATCGCAGGCCGTTGATTATCTCCCAGCAGTGACAGCTTACCACCATGTCGTACCAGCAACCCACTTTCTCACCGTGACCACGAGGCCCACTGACAGTGCCGACAGCAGAGATCTGTCAATTTCGCACTGTCGGTGTGGAGCATACGTCATGCTGTCGTCTTCAGTCCCAAGCGTACTTGTTCTTACAATATGTGGGGTAGCTCCCAGCTTATCCGTTTGCGTCCGCCTCGGACATGTTTGCTGCCGCCGCGATGATCATGCAGGCGCCGAGGGGTTCACTGCTCCTTCTACTTACGGAATCCCCAATGTGCATCCAGGCGCTTGTGAAATTGTGGCGCGCTGTGGATTATCAGATGCCAAGCACTATAAGAATGCTCAATATGTTCTCTCATCCAGACGGCCGCGATCGCTGCGATATTTTACTGTGCCGCACGCTCGCTTTCTGCCTCACGTAAAGATTGCAATCATCGACCCATCACGTTATCAGACAGCGACTCCACTCTATCTTGCTCGCTGTCTGCTCAGCCCAATCACCATCCAAAACGTCTGCTCTCCACTTGAGCCACCTTGCACGTGCGCCAATCGCAGAACGTCTAGACCGCTTCCTACGTTGTGGAACCACATTGCCGCAGCAAGTGTTTCTCTTAAAAAAAAAGTTGGTCGCAACATCGGTTCCTAATGTAGTCGTGCCTTACACAGTTGAAGGCAATTGCTTCACACGACCCCTCTGCACAGTCTCACGTTGATGCCTTTCGCGGAGTGCTGCTCACACAAAAATGCTTCAAAGGCATTCGCTCTTGCCATGGCACTCCCACAGTCGCTTGCAGCACTGTCATTCTTCCCCGCTACGACTACTAAACACCACCACCAACTCCTCCTACTCCTCTTGTATGCCCTGCTTGGGTGGAGGAAACTCCGAATATTTACCCTTGTTGCATGCATTCACGCCTCATAAGTGCTGTCTTGGCAAATCTCGTATCCTACCTCGCCACTTTGGACCCAAATGATGTAGATGCAATGTGACTCGTTGCTGTCAAGACGCAAGCATGGGGTTTCTTGGCCCGTGGGTGCAGTGCTCAAACGAAGCGAGCTTTTTGCGTGCAGTTTTGCAAGACCGTGATCTGAGAGTATGTAATAGCATGAGGTTGTCGAGACAGGGTTGCTGAGACGGGTTGGGACAGAGTTGTTGAGGGCGCGTTGATGAGATAAGATACTTTTTGGGTAATGGAAATCCAAATGTTCACAGCTCTGTAATGGGCAGTGGTGAGCCAGGGTGGGTGGCCTGGCATTCAACGCATTCACCCAGCCGGACTGCGGGCGCAACTGGCTGGCTCTGGGAGCCATTGCTCATACATGGCCGTGTTGGCACGCATGTGAAGCATTTGCATTGGTTTTCATTACTGATCTCATCGCTGGTCCTATTGCTGGCATCGTTGCTGGCATCGTTGCTGGCACCATTGCTGGTCCCGTGACTGGTCCTATTGTGGCAAGAATAGAGGCGGTCTGTTGCTCGAATGTATTCGGTATTTGTGCTCTGGCACCCAAAGTCCCTGGCCTGGTTTGTCCAAAAGCTGTTTTTGGCATATTTCGCCGTGCGTCTGGTGGAAGTCATCCTACATTGTCGCACGTGCAAGCTCCCGAGAGACAATTCGTAGGCAGAAACACTTGGAACCCTGAGCGTGTGGTATCAGCTGGGTTACATATCGCTTCGAACATTGTGTTTTTTGTGGGCCCATAACCGCGCGGTTGATTGCGTGCAGGGCTATGTCCCGTGTCCCAAGTGTCTTGCCGGCGGTGTTGAACAGGACCTTGCGATCGAAGCGCAATCGAGTCGTCGCACAGCCAACAGCTACCTTGGCTTTCTTCTCTTATTGCAAACAAACAATTGACAGCTATCTTGCCCTCCCCTGCCCGTCCGCCACTCTAATGGGAAAGAAACCCCTACCCCATACAGCTTTATGGGCATTCAGATTGGAATGTAGCCACTCCTCCAGCTAGTGGCTTTGACTGTTAACCAACGAAAGACGGCTAGAGTCAATGCTCCTAGCGGTGCAAATGTATCTCGGGGAAGGGAGGCGAGTGGGTACCGCAGCTTGACATGCCCGAGCAATGAAGTGACGTTGGCGTGCCAGCCCCATTTGTAAGTTATCCTCTAATACCTGAACTAGAACTCTACGCTGGAAAAGTTCACCACGAATGGCTCTATGCCAACCCTTATGCCGAACAGGGGCGCAAATATCAGTCTTTCAGTAGCACATAGTACTTAACACTGCGCGGCGATTACTCGAGGGTCAAGACTGTACCATAGTATCTCACATCTGGTATTTATAGACCACGTGTATCCGACCACTATTGTCTCGCAGTCGCAGGATGAAGCAGTGAAATTCGCTCAAATACAGCACAGCCGGAATCCTTGGGCTCCCGGTATATTCTCTTCGATTGCAAGCTGCGGAACAGGTCCCAGAACAGCAGTTCTATCGGGATTCTGTTCTTTGACATGACGGCTTATAAAACCACTGGTATTCTGATAAAATACACTCTGCCCAGGCTTTTAAGAGGCAGAAGTTTATCAGGTGGGTCGCGCCCGCAGCAGGTGGCAGAACCAACGGTCTTTTCATGCAAGGAAATCATTCGGACCGTCGTGAGACAAGCGACAGTCGGAAGTTTTACAAATATTGGTGTTCTTCGTGTCGTTGCGGTTCAAGAAGAGAGATGCAGTGAAACTGTTGGCCAATAGGCGTTCAGAATGGCTTGGCAGTGACGAACGTCTTTAATCCCTAGAGGTTGCCATGGAGGTTGCCATCAACTGCGAGACATTTACTCGCAGCACGAATCTTCAATTTTCGTCACATATCGTACGCTCGTAGATCAGTCAGCAAAGCTATAGCAGCCCCATATTTGCGGACTCTCCTGCGAATCCCAGCTCATACACACAACCTCGACATACAATGACGGATGCATCGGCGCTACCGAAGCCCAGCAGCAGCGTCAAGCTGGTGCTGCTGGGCGAGGCGGCCGTTGGAAAGGTGTGCTTATATCATGTCCGCCAGCACAGATGTGCAGAGCTAAGAGAAATGTCAGTCTTCGTTGGTCATGCGCTTCGTCAACAATGACTTCCAAGAGAACAAGGAGCCGACGATAGGAGGTATGAAGCTCTCGTCTCCCAGACGCGCATGCATGTATCGTATCTAATGGAAAAACAGCCGCTTTTCTCACACAGAAATGCAACCTGCCTACCAGAACAATCAAATTCGAGATCTGGGACACAGCCGGCCAGGAACGTTTCGCCTCGCTCGCACCCATGTACTACCGCAACGCCCAAGCCGCTCTCGTCGTCTATGACATCACAAAACCCTCATCGCTCACCAAGGCGCAGCACTGGGTCGCAGAGCTGCACCGCCAAGCCTCACCCGGTATCGTTATTGCGCTCGTAGGGAACAAAGCTGATCTGGCTACTGAAAGCGGCGAGGAGGGCCCAGAGGGTGCAGACGCGGCGCCAGCTACCGAGGGCGAAGATGTTACAGAGGCTGCGGACACTGCAGAGGAGGACAGCACCGACGCACGAAGAGTGCCCATCAAGACTGCGAAAGCTTATGCAGACGAGGAAGGCTTGCTGTTTTTCGAGACAAGTGCGAAAACAGGGCAGAACGTCGCAGAGGTCTTCACAGCAATCGCAAACGCCATTCCAGAGACAAGCCTAAAAGGTCCGCGTGGAGTCAGCGGTCAAACGAACCTGGGCAGGCAAGAGGATGCGCGTGTGAACCTGGGAAGTGCTAGAACTGAGGGCGCCAAGGAGGGCTGTGCATGCTGAGGCATACCAGACTGGACATTGTAGTAATGCACGCAGAGCCTTTTTGCTGCTTTTGCATATTTTCCGAGGATCTATTGTATTGACCCTATACAGTACTTCGTTCTTCCCAGCAATACAATGCTGTCAATTTATCCAGACTTCAACATCATTCTGCTTGACAAAGCATCACCATAAAACTAACCGTAACGGCTGTGCTCCCAATCATTCACGCACTTGCTCACGTGGTTTTGCAGGGTTGCCTGTCCGTCACCAACACCAGTGGTACACCGGCATGGATTTGCGCCACATCTTGCCCCCCCCCCCCCCCCTTCGTCGGCACGCTATCCGGATAACAGGCCACAAATATGTCGAGTACCTGATTTACCTGCATGACTATAATATCGAAAATTGACTTAGTAGAGGACGCCTTAAAGCATGTGCACAGTGTGACCTGAAAAGCGCACCCCATGACTGGAATTCCGGTATGTGTTTCTGCTCATACTCTGTTAGTAGGTAAATGGCCAAGCCTAAGTGACAATAGGGCTTGTAAGGCTTGTGAAGGAGAGTTTATATTTGAGTTCCTAAGGGTGCATGCATACTGTAAAGGACTACTGATTCACGTAGCCGGGGATCCCCTCACCCAGTTCATCAATGTGCTTACGGCGCATGCTTTCCTAGCCAGACGTCGAAATGGTGTATTCAGGGCAAAGCTCTTTCAATATCAGTCTGTCACCGCATCTCAAACCCTTTGGGTCGAGATCGCTAACGAACCCACCAGCCTCCAAGTATGATTGCGATGTATGGCAAAACTTCTACTCCAACCTCACAGCGATTGAAGCATGTCAAAAAGAAGCCAAGACACCGTACTGTTGGCCACCCAATGGAATGCGGATATGCGTCCCAACATACAACATCACCTTCTACTGGCCGCCTAAATACTATAATGAAAACTCCTCCTTCAATCTCAGCTACAAAACTAGACGTAAATCATATAGTGACAACAGCAACAGAGCGCACAGAAACACCGGAAACGCTACATTAGGGGCCATGGGTATCACAGAGTACATAGAGGCGGAGAAGATCCCTGGTCGCGACAATGAGAACAGCTTGAACATCACTATCCTCGAACGCCAGTATCAGCTCGATTCGGTTAACGAGACTCGTCACCAGGGTCCGACACTTATCCTAGTCAACCCACTAAGAAAAACACCAATTGCAACAGCGCATGTCGAGCCGGATGGTGAACCGAAATTGAAGGCAGGAGTCATCACAGGAATAACATTCGGTGCTATTGTTGTGGCGGCTCTGTTTCTTACGTGTTTGTTCTGGTGTTGCCAAGGTTGCTGTGGAGGCTGGCAGAAAAATGAAGTGAAGAGGGTCAGGCGGCAACAGTTACTGCGTGAGCAGCGTGAGCAGCAGGGGCAGCGTGAGCAGCACACAGGCGGCACGGTGAAGATGGTTGGTGCGGTACCCGTATCAGCAAGGACAGGCGCGAATTCGGTATCGATTGGAGAAGATGAGATTCGCGTTGTAGAAGAGCAGAGGGTCGAGCAACGGCGACAGGAGATTGTGAGAGCGCAAACGGATGAGCCACCAGCTTACGAAGCACCACCGCCAAGGTACATGCCGTAAAATACTGTATCGAGTTTCGATGTGGTTATTGGTGGCCGCCGCAACTCCACCTTATGGTGTGCATACCTCGCTCTGTAGAGGCGTCAAAGCGACGCCAACAAACACACCGGAAGGCTGCTTCATTCCGACTCTCTGCACGTGTGTCCCTCTGAACCCCGCAAATCGTCAGGAAAGCCACGACCCCAAGCAGTCGAGGAAGGCGTTGGTAGTCGATCGCGTTGCCAATCCGGCTGCACTACAAGCTCTCTTGGAAACCGCGGAGTTGCGAACCATGTCTTGTTTGACACCAAAATTGTGCCCCTGTGTGAGTCAGTGGGTAGACCAAAACCAACACAGTATACGTCTCAACCTTCAAGGCAATGAGATGCCTGAAGCTCACCTTTGTGGGCAAAGACTGCTGTGCTTCTTCAATATACACGCAGAGACAATGAATCCCATCTACCATTCCTATTAATGCGCACTTTCAACCGGTTCCACCATATCAACTTAACGGTTGATGCTATCTGTGAGAAACCAGCCCATTACGCCACAAACTTCTGGCCAGAAAAAGAGATTGGAAAGTCACCCGCAACCCTGAAACATACGGAAGCCGGCTTACCCACATAGCCGACTGTGGATATACGAGTCCTGCGGAAGATGTTGGATAACTTCCACCCTGGTGCTGTCTTGGACAACCCTCTTGCGAAAAGGTCCAGGTTGCCGTTGCTCCGAGCACGCACGTTGAATCCCATCCTATACAAAAGAGTCTAGCTTGAAGCATGGGAGGGACCAGAGTGTTACTGCAAGAACTTCTACCTCGTTGGTATAACGCTTGAGCGCAAGACCTAGGCTCATCAAAACATCTATCGCCTGCCATCTTCGGTCAGGACTCATTGCTTCAAAGCCAAATTTTCTCAGCGTCCAAAGCTTCAACCAGCTTGACTCGTAGGTTATTAGAAATTCTTCATGGAGCTGTACAATGACGCAGGAACGAGACCCAGATGGCAGAAGCTGGTGGTGTCAGTGTACTTGGGATAGGGATATCCGCAGAGACAAGTGAATTGAAAGAAAAAACAGGCAGCGAAGAAATAGACGCAATCTACCTGGGATTTTTCCTAATACAGATTGGGTGCCAGTAATGCCTCACACGAGCTAACAAATATGCATAGTTTTTGGCTCAGTCATCTGAGATCTCATATCCGCCATGGGATCTGTAAAGTTTTACTGTCAGCAAATAATCACTATTGTGAAAAGCACCGTAGCATTGATCATTGGAAATACATAGTATGCCCTTCCTGCCCTCTACAAGTCGATCGGATGCAGTGCTTCAAGTCGCATTGATCACGATGGGTGACACCTTCAATAACACACCGTGATTCAACAAGGATCGGCTGCACAGCGTCTCACACTATGTTGGCATATCGTGAGGTGGGTGAAAATCTCAACATACATTGTGAACCATGGAACTTGTAAGAAAGCTATCCGCAGATATTTTAGTGTTTGCTCCGTCGACCGACAATATAGACAGACATCACCATCACACTGGCACAGCTGTTACAGATACAGAACGTACAGTAGACCCTGGGTCCGCGTAACAAGCTAGCCGGCCAACAAACAACGATAGAATCCAGCAAACATGGGCTGTGTACCCTCCCATCCAGTCGACCGCTCCTCACGCCGCACGCACAGTGGTCATCCGTCTTCCTACAACCGCATGCCCGCCGATGCGTCCTCGTTTGGTGCCTCCTGCAGCACATTCGTTGCGCCTACATACCCACCGCCTGTCATGCGAGGCCGCCTCGCACACCACCAAAACTCCAGCTCAACTCACCAGCAGTATGCTTCTTCTTCATATGCAAACCACGACGGACACAGTGAGTCTTACGCTCACTATGTTCGCATCCGTGATGTCAGCCCGCCACGGCACCGTAACGAATTACCTCGTCGCCATGCGAGCCATCGCTACCGTGATGTGAGTCCACTGGGGTCGTCCCGGTTCGAACGGCCTTTTGAGCGGGCGCATTTTGGGGACAGGAAGACAGAGAGAATGATGAGGTGCAATTTCGAAGGTGGTGGGGTTGGGGGGTGGGAGAATTGGTGAGTGATTCGGCTATGAGAATAGATGCAGGAGATAGTAGGGGTCAATGAATAAAGATGAATACAAATACCTACGACGCTATGAAAACGATAGCAGATTAACCAATTCCTCAAGAACAACGATAATGCTTATCAATGCATCCATCGTAAGTGCTTCCAGTGCCTCGATGCTAAGACCGCGCCTCACGCACCTGGGAGCCGTACTCAGAGAATACTGTACACTTCGCCATATGTGTGGAATGCCCGTTCGCTTCATTGAAGACGTTGCAACCGTATACTGCTGCATTGGGTGGCGTATATACTATCGATAATTAGCCTGGACGTTGAATGACATTGTATTGTCGACCTACAGTGTAGTGAGACCGCATAGTTCTCCTGATCCGGGTTGGAGATGCGATGAAGCCCGAGCTTATCAGACATGTACGTGACTTGGTCGGCCTGATAGGTCTTTTCAGAGATGACCTGCATGTGTCGATCCTCAGATTTGTTGAGGTTAACAGTAGGCCATGCGTAGCGTGTCTCGGTAAGGCTGCCTTTGAGGATTTTCATGATGCAGTGGGCATTGGCATGACTATAGCCTGTCAGCAGAGCTCGTGATAAGGTAGGTTCACTTTGACGAAACAAGCTCCAAGCTGACCAGCAACAAAGTGATGCGAGAGATCGAAAGTAATATCCTTACCGGCTGTCTCCTGCGCTGTGGACGCATCGATCTCATGATCGGCGAGCAAAGCCGCTTCGTCAGTCAGGAGTACAGAGCCTTTGTGCAAAATGCAGCTAAAGGCCAGGCCACGTTGGTAGTTCTGTTGTCAATAAATATAGAACAAGGAAACACCAAGCTTACTCATGAATAGGGCTTGCCCTACCAGGTGCCCATACTAGTAGAAGCTATCACCGTCAGTACAATCCATGATTCAACAGAATTACAGGACGCATAAGTACCAAATTACTTTTGCCATTGCCCTTGTCAACCAGGTTCCGTGTGTACGCTGTATTTGGCTGTGCCATCGAGTACTTCTCCCATTCTGACTCATCCGAGACGTATTCTTCCATGAGTTGTTGTAGCTCTTTTTCGTCAACATCATCACTATCAATACCACTGCACGGGCCAAGCTTATCGCTCAAGGCCTGAACGAGTGCTTGGAAACGATCTGTGGGCTCTGCAGTCCGGCCAGGCATGATGATTAAGATGAGGTTGGTGAAGTGACAAAATGTAACAAGGACAAAGTTGTGTTCGAAGTCGAGGCCTCAACGCTATGATAAGAAAAGCCAGGGATCGTCGAGAGCGATAAGCCGAGCAGCTGTCAGGATTATCTGGAAAGAGTGGACAATACAATGTGACACGTGAGGCTTTAAGGCGCAAAATTATGTAAAAACTAGCCCCGATGATGTTGCCCAGCTAGTCAGGTGCTCCATCAGTCGCACCGCATACTCATGCCAACACATTCCGTGAATATCAGAACGAAGTCGGCGACAAGCAAGATTGCGGCTTCCATCGGACGTCGACATCGCATACATGCAAGTCGGAGCATCCAGATGTTGGAGAGGAGTTGCTGCAGATACCAGGCTACAAGTAGCTAGCGCTTTCGGCGAAAGGTATGACCGATGCCCCTCATCGGGCAAGCGTGAGCGAAGGGCGTCATCGCCGCTTCGGACATCAAATTTCTGTATCAGCGCATTGGCGACTGCACAACATCTTGAAACAGCCCAGAAGACGTGTGAACAGCCAAGATGTCGACAACGGTGGACAAGGTGATTACCAGAACCTTACAAAATATGTAGAGTTTCTCATACTGACTGACTGTGCGCAGATCAAAGAGGTCGAGGCCGAGGTAAAACCCCTCCAGATCGCAAACGTATATCGATAACTTACGCCATGTAGATGGCCCGTACCCAGAAAAACAAGGCGACATCTTACCATTTGGGACAACTGAAAGCTAAGCTAGCAAAGCTCAAGAGAGAGTTACTTGAGCCCAGCGGTGGCGGCGGTGGTGGAGGTGTTGGTTTCGATGTTGCTAGAACTGGTGTCGCGAGTGTGGGCTTCATTGGCTTTCCTTCCGTGGGAAAGAGTACACTCATGAGCAGATTGACTGGTCAACACTCCGAGGCTGCCGCATACGAATTCACAACGCTTACGACCGTCCCCGGTCAGGTTATGTACAATGGCGCTAAAATCCAGATCCTCGATCTTCCTGGTATTATCCAGGGCGCCAAGGACGGAAAGGGCCGTGGACGACAGGTCATCGCGGTCGCAAAGACATGCCATTTGATCTTCATCGTCTTGGATGTCAACAAGCCCTTGACCGATAAACGCATCATTGAGAACGAGTTGGAAGGATTTGGAATTCGCATCAACAAGAGCCCACCAAATATTGTTCTCAAGAAGAAAGACAAGGGCGGTATCAACATTACCTCGACAGTACCTCTGACGCACATCGACCATGACGAGATCAAGGCTGTTATGAGCGAATATCGCATGGCGAACGCCGATATTGCCATTCGATGCGATGCGACTGTGGACGACCTTATCGATGTTATCGAAGCGAAGAGTCGAAGCTACATTCCCGTTATTTATGCGCTAAACAAGATCGACGCTATTTCAATCGAAGAGCTGGATCTCATTTACCGTATCCCGAATGCTTGCCCAATTAGTTCTGAGCACGGCTGGAACATTGACGAGCTATTGGAGCAGATGTGGGAAAAACTCAACCTGTGCCGTATCTATACTAAGCCCAAGGGTCGGATGCCAGATTACTCTGCACCTGTTGTCTTGCGATCCACAGCCTGTACAGTCGAAGACTTTGTAAGTGATGTATGCAGACGCATAACAACATTAGCTGACCAGGGTCCAGTGTCACTCCATCCACAAAACGATTGTGGAGCAGTTCAAGCACGCCATTGTGTATGGCAAATCTGTTAAACACCAGCCGCAGCGAGTTGGTTTGTCTCATGAGCTTGCCGACGAGGACATCGGTGAGTTAAACGGCGACATTAGACCCTAGTGTATTTTCTGTGCTAATATTCCGACCAGTTACCATTGTCAAGAAGTAAATGATGGACTGCGACATATATTCGCGGCTTCGAGCCGTCTGCCCCTCGCAGTAGAAAGGAATTGGAGCGATGAGTGGCTTGTGGACGGCTTGGTGTCTTACCACAATGCCACAATTGGGTCTTGACATGAAGATGGCGAGCAGAGCGAGGCTTGAAGATGACTTCACACTCTGGATTGGCTGAAGTTGCCGTCCCAATAGCTCCGCGCCGGCATCAGCACGTTGGCTTATTTGAGACAGAGCTTACAGAGCGGATCGTACCTGCCATTCGTCAGGACACCAGGGACTTGAGCGGACCGCAGCTGCCCGCAACTGTCAACATGGTCTCTCCTGTTGAAAAGGCGTACCTTAGTACGTACACATCTCAACGAAGCCTCCTGGTGAGAGGGGCGCCGGCGTTTGAACGGTCTCAGCATATTTGTTTTCCCATAAGGATACTATTGGAATTTCAGCAAATACGATCAGCATTGTCTGGCCCATTTTTCCAGATACTGAGATTGCTTATTGGTCTTTTAACGGGCACAGGTGTCGATTTGGAGACTTCCAGCAGGGGTTTTCGTCCGTGCTGGCGACCCACACAGCTCATTGGTTCTTCAGGCGCTAAATTATAATCGCTCTCACCCCTGAATGGCTGCTCTGCAAAACCTAAAGTGTCTTTTATGGCTCCTTTGGTCATGGGTACGATTATCATAGCATCCTAAAACGTCGCAGCCCGTTTACGCAATCCAGATTGTCCTTTGCACTACCGATGATTGTCATCTTCATTCGACTACAGGCATCGTCACATCGCGTACCTGAATGGCTTGTCTGATCCCAATTACAATCGCGCGCCACGAGCGTACGATATCGACGAATACTGCGTCTGGCGCACGAAGCGATACCAATACGCCGCGCTCACCCAGCCCATGTCTGGTTTGGGCAATCAGATTAACCGGCCGCAACGATGTGTGAGCACGGTGCGACGGCCTCTATGGGATGATCGTACCCGACTGCTCTTGACATCCCATTTGCCGCAGCATGGGCCAGGTGTGGAGGCGTGCGTTGGGGGTGTCTGGATGAGCTTGAGCTAGGCGGCCGCATATTTCTGGCCCGCGTCAATCTAAGGGCACATCCCCGACGAGACCCGCACATGCACTAAACCCAACGTTATCTTCGCGTTGCGGCGTCGCTTGGCTGATGGCGGGCAAGGATATGTGGTGCACAAGCCTGTCTGAGCCGGCGAGTTTGGGCTGGAAACAAACAGACACTCTCCCGCTGCTGCAACAGCCCGCGTCTGCATCACACACACCAGGGCTTGTACCGGCGTCCCCAGACCTTCTTTCAAGTACGCATCGCGGGCCCATCCTACCAGGCCTTTCCCTGCAGCTTCTGCTTCCCTCCGAGCTCATTCCTTCTGCCGCGCCTCTATACAATACAGTTTAGAGCTTGTCATACGACTGCGCCGTTTGGTCAGCCAAATCCTCGCTCTGCCGCAGTAAATGCTCGTTGCTGTTTCGCTTTAGGATCCTAAACCAACACCTCATGCATGCATACACGCCTTCATCCTGAAATCACTCTCCTCGACTAGTTACATCGCTATCAATCTGCCAATGCTCGGTGAACTTTTTGGTCGTCATAGCGTTTGATACCAACATTTGCTTCTACGTTCGCACGATTACAATAGTCGACACGGTATCAACAACATCCAACATGAGTCAGCTACATATGGACCACGAGCACAGCCATCCAGAACATTTCGAGGATCACACTGGATGGCACGACAGTGGCCCATATCCACATCACTCATCACCAGTGCAAGACTTCAACACATTCCAAACATATACACCAATGCCGATGGAGCCCATTTACGGCAGTGGCATGCATCCACCGCATGCTTCACACCCACCACCTAGGTCTACGCACCAACAACTCCAGCCGTTGATCATGCCGCAGTGGCCTAGCATGTTGACCAGCCAGTCGACGTATCAGCCTCCGATCTTTCCCTCTGCGCCTGTACCAGTAACACCAGTATCAGCGACTCCAGTCTCGGCAACATCTACACACTCGAGAACATCGTCAACGCCTCGAAAGACCTTGACTGATCAGGATCGTCGACGGATGTGTCAGTACCACGAGGATAATCCTACCGTCAAACAGACCGAAATTGGAGGTAGGCTAACACTCATCTTTGGTCGATGACAAGTACTATGCTAACGTGTCTCCAGCAATGTTTGGCGTAGAGCGAAGGTACTATGAAGTTGATTGTTTTTCTTATGCTGTGCTGACAAGCGTGTAGTACCGTCTCGAAAGTGTTACGGCAAAAAGAGAAGTATCTATACCAGGACGATGGTAGCCGTTCACCCATCAGGAAGTCGAAAGGAAAGTTTCCAGACATTGAGCGAGCGCTCTCCAACTGGGCCAGGAACCACCAGAGGCAGGGCTTTCAGTTGACAGACTCTATCATCCGCGATAAAGCACGATTCTTCGCGCAGACTGTGGGAAACTCAGAAAGCCATTTAAAAGCGAACAGCACCAGCTGGCTGGAAAAATTTAAACAGAAGAACCACCTTATGGGCGCAAAATCACGTAAAGGCTCAGTTGCTGAGGATTCGGAAGGTGTCTCGAATCCACCTTCTAATGCACAGACACCTGGAGCACTTTCACCCATCTCTCCCGATGACGAGTCTCCTGGCGTTCTGAACTTGGTGACTAAGAAAAGCGAAGACAGTATGAAGATCGAGAGCCCAGATACCTACGATTTCTCCGGCCGGCAACCCTACAACTCGCAAAGCAGCACCTCCTTATCCACCATCTTCACAGAACAAGGACCCACTAGTCCAACATCGCTGGCGTCCCCATTCTTTACACCAGACTCCGCATGCGGGCCTAATCCATTCATTGGTAACCGGCAGGGTACCAACGGGCAGCCAGGGAGCAACGGCTTCCAGCGGCCGAGGAGTCAGACATTTCCTCTGGGAGTTGAGCCATACGTATCACCACCAGCATCGTCCGACGCGATGACTCCCAAATACATTAGCAGCACTGCACTCGACTCGCCTATGGCAGAGACGGGTGATGCGTTGGTCACCATTGATGAGACCATGTCCGTATCACCTACCCAAATTTCGAACTCAATGCAGCCTCCACCTCTGCCGACTACCTCTCCTGGAGGCAGAAAAGGTACAAGCACACCGGTATCACCTTCCCAAGAAGAGGCAGCACGTGCTCTGGAGCTGGTTATGAGCTTTTTCAAGTCACAATCTGCAGAATTTGTGGTTGCGCCCGAGGAGTACATGACGATCGGAAAGCTAATGGAGAAGCTGCGAATCAAGGGCCGATCCGAGAGCATGTCTTCTGGCATTCGACGTGCGTCAGAGCCTGATTACACCGTGACCAAGCTGGAGACTGTCGACGTTCTACACTGACCAACATGCTCGCTGGAGACAGTAACTGTTGCATTGCACTGAGCGACACGGCATACGGAAGTTATGCACAGCCACAATACTACTATTAATACGTTGAGAGGACGATACACAATTTCGATTTGATCACAGGCTAAAAGAGGGAAAATTAGGGCATATTCAGGAACGCACGTATTGTGCCGGCATTTCGGTTCTCCTATCTCTGTTCTTGCATCGGCATCTCTAGCATCTTCTGCTTTTGTGATTTTCCTTCTGGCGCTCATTTCACTGCTCTATACCTCATTTCTGATTATACCCTCCGCATGCACAATACCCCAAACATGCATGGTCGCATACATCTACTCACATATACGAAAGACTGTACCCGCTCACGCGGATCGTTAGCCATTGTACTTCTTTTCAGCATCTGGGCCGCCCCTCCTGTTTAGTATTTTGTCTGAAACGACGGAACAAGCTCGTACTCTGTCTGTTACCTATATCTGGACGCATATAGTTTTCGTAGCCTGGCTTGAGACACAAGTCAAGGTCGACTATTGAGTCAATCCACTCCTTTGCTACCTAGTGTTTGTCTTGGATGATGCAGCTACCTAGAGTCAAACTTGTGATTGCCTGTCTGGACCTGCTGTGGCCCGCTGTCACTTAGGCTGCCTGCACAGCACAAGATGAACACAAGATTTGAGTTTATGCAATGGTAACCTTCCCTACACGTCTTCACCGTACCTAGAGCCAAGACAAAATCCCAGTCTTGCAATTCGCTGCTCTAAAAATCCAATGATTCGGTAAGTTTCGCGTCTGTGATGAGACATGGCGCTCGCGGCAGGCAACCAAGCCTCCCTACAGCTCAACAACACTTGCTTCAGCATTCATGCCTGCTACACGCCACAACGACGAGCAAGATCAAACAAGCACTATCTAGATGCCCTCCCGGCTCCCCGATACACATTGACAGGCTGCTTACGTGCGCTAACAAGAGTGATCACTATTTCGGGTGGTTCAACTCGGGTCTCATTTCACAAGTGGGTTTGCGGCAGCCACAGCAACCTCCCATAGATCGACAAAGGGCTTACACGGCCAGAATCGCTAGCCAGGGGACAGGCCAAGCATGGTTGTGAAGTTGCGAGCTCGTGAGACTGCACGCCCGCTTCTGGAAGAGAACATCTCCAACAGGTAGGATAGTCAAATTGATTTCACTTCTTTTAGACGTTGTTGTAAAAAGCAAAAATGACCTTTGCAGCTACGGGCGCTCCCCGGCGTATTTCCTTTCGGTCCGGCCCGCAGCCGTGAAGCTTTACTGGTTGGACCCTTCAGCAAAGATCAGTTTTGGACACCAGAATCACGACGTTGAACACACGCTGCAACACAGCTACGCGGGTGCGACACAGCTGTCAACTTTTGACCTCATACCTGTCCAACAATCAAATTTCCCATCGTCTTCCGCAGCACACGAACTGTGTACGGTCGCCTCGTCATTTCGTGGGTAGCAGCCAGTCAGCATCGCGATGCAAGCCATGTCCCACACCGAAAAAGTATTACGATACTTGCGTTAGTGACAGATAATTGCAACCACTAAGACGCCAACAAGACACACATTATTTGTACAGGTGCATTGGCTCGACTGGCCTCGGGCCTTTAGCGGCGTGTCAACTGTAGCGCAAAGTCAATTGCGCTGACGTGCTATCGAAAAGGCGTCCTGCTCGTTGTCGTTGGCTGGCGTGCCTGCGCTAGCGGGTCAGGTGATTGAAATTGAATGTGGTGCAACGATGCACGCGTTTTGGTGTGGAACCTTTGGCATTTTTCGGTATGCCGAAGTTAATTGTTATAACAAGTAAGGGGTTTGATTTATTTTGTACTTATGGTCCTCACTAAGCAAAGCTAATTGTCCAGTCTTCTTTTACTTGATGCTATCAAAATGTGGTAGATATTTTTTAGATTATTTCATTAAAATTTATAAATCATCTGATAATTGGTCGCTTAGCTCAGTTGGTTAGAGCGTGGTGCTAATAGCTTTCATCCTTGATACGCCAAGGTCGCGAGTTCGACCCTCGTAGTGACCATTTTTTACTTCCGTAGCGGGAAAGGACTTCTGGATTCGTTATAATTTTTGCTCCTCTCATCAGTTGCGATATAACAAGGAACTCGTTTTTTTGAGCCCTAGCCCATGCGCATTCTATCAGCTCTCGCGCCGCACGGGCCCAAAAGAGGACTGAAAAAACGAGCTCCTTCGTACCACAACTAGGGCTGCAGAGTGCTGTGGTATGCTTCTTCACTTTGAAGGGGACTGATGACGTCAAAATCAATGATGCTCCAGAAGTCATGCATGGCAAGCGACAATTAGATTTGAAGGCCGGGCTTCTGGAGCATTGGGCAGTGGTTTGCAGCACGAGCAACATCCGCTGTCGACGGACCCGTCCGCACTGTGCACCCTGTCAAACGCACGAAGCCGTCAGCTGCCAGAGACGGGACCTTGCAGCTCGGCGAGACTTCAAAAGTGTCAGGTGGGTGGTGGCATTGAGCTTGGTGTATCGATACAGAAGCATGAAAGCCGATAGTCGAATCAGTATACTCTTCATAACGTCGTGTTCGCAACGTGTCAAGCGCCTTCTCTTTCAAGAATTATACTCCTGACGTTGTGTTACATGTCAATAGAGGCACCCCCAACCGTGCCCAGCCTTGTGGGCCGTCAGTATGGCCTATTGACGTCAGGCTAATTTTGCGATATCAAGCCAACATGGAGTCGTTTCTTCTTTGGGTTGCAATGATGGATAAGCGTCGGAGGTATAGTCGAGCGCACGGTGTTGTGAACCATGTATCTCCACCACGGGATGTCTTGCATCGCAAATTGCAACCCGTCTTCCCGAGAATCCACGATCATTGCGCTGCTGGAGCTTGAGGTTTAATGCCCTTGGCCCCTGAAATCTCCTGGACGGTGGAGGGTGTTGTGTGTCCTTTGTCACATAGTAATTACCAAAGTATCGATTTCTGATTTGCGGTTCCAGAAAGGTTCTGTCTGGCCAAGACCCTTACAAAGCGAAGGATTCGGGGTTCAATGGTGCACGGGGATGTCGAGTCAGGCTGCCGTTACACGGATGACTATTGAATGGAGAAGTCGGCGACTTGGAGAGCTCGAGATTTACTGTGCTTTATCGCTGTAGCGATAAGCGCCGTCGAGTCCACCATATGCAACAGTCTTGCGCCGCAAGTAAGCTGACATCAGCATCTCGTAATACTGTTTACAGGATAGAACAAAATCGCGGCACGGGCAATTCAGGTACGCGAGCCCTATGATAAGAATGATATGTGATCAACTGTGGCGTGCGGGGAAACCTCAACAATGCGACTTCTTTTAGAGTGTAGCTAGGACGTGAACAAGTTGTTCCAGGTTACCATTGAACCTGAACCATATCTCGAACTTGCAGAGCTTTGTTGATTAATTGCTACTCTTTTAAAGCGGCAGGTCGTTGCGCAGTTGGAGAAGCCCTGGTTCAGCCCACACTGCATGGCGGTCGTTGTCAGCCGGCATCGGGACGTCGCGTGGCCTTTAACAGTTCAAAGTTTCGATGTTCGGAACGCTACACGGCATGACGGTAGCTTAACCTCACGACCTCACTTCTGCTTTGCAGTCCTTTTGCATCCTTGATCTGTCAGGTACCCACAATGGTATCAATGGCGGAGATGAGCACATGGCTTACTCGTATTCGATTCTTCATAGCATCATTGGTTAAAGATGGGGTGCTTGGGTTGCGATAAACGTTGGTGTACCCGATTATTTGTGCCCCAGCATAAATCGCGGTCCGTCGCGCTCTCCGAACAAAGTTCTATCCTGCCATGTGCATGCATCGGGGCGCTCACTTTCCTCATTGAAGCGATGACGAAGTTCACCGCCAGGTTGCCTTGATCGTCGTACGACAGTCGACAAGCGGGTTCCAAGCCGAAACGTTGAAAGGAACTCCCGGTGGCTGAACGATAGCGTGCACAGCGGGGTACATTGTACCTTACGTTTCTTTTTCGCTTCATTGCCTCCCTCTAGCTTTCCCTGAAGGAGTCAGGTGCTCATTGCTGCATGCACTCCAAGTCCCACGAGAAGTCTGGACTGGCATATCCCTCAACAATTCGTGCCGTTCAATTTTGTGGTTGGTCAATTACCCCTCTTCTCGGGTAGGCCGGTGCGCATTTTCAACTACGATGCAGGATGAGCTGTTCATACATTAAGTACATCATGTAAAGGAGAACCTGGATTACTTGAGGTTGGCGCTGCATGGACAGAGTTCAGATCGTTGGCAAGAAGGATATTGCCATCCTAGTCCATCCATCCGCACAGTCGGCATCGAATCTCTAATACATCCGAAAGCGTGAGAACGGAGATCGGTTGATACAGCATAAATGTTTTCAAGTCGATCAAAGATTCAGAGTCGACGTACTGAAAGCGAAAGTAACTGTCGGCATAGGCCGAAATGGTAATTCAGAGTGCGCGATATGCGCAGCTACCTTGGGTTGCGAGTCATCCAATGCGCTCTTCCATCAGGTCTCGTATACCTTGCTGATTCAACTCGGGCGCCAGTCTCAATACGATCAGTTCAAGTATCTGGAAAATTAGATGCTTGTTCATATATGTGTCCTCAAGACATTCCAGGATTTCCTCCACTTGCTCATGCTGTGCAACTTTGTCGTCATTGGCAAAAAACGCAACTGCCACTTTCGGTGGTAGTAAATTGAGCAGTGAAGCGGCGCATCGATGCTTGATTATTTTCGTCTCTTCGTCGGATGGTATTTGTCGTGGGGGACCCATGCCATTATTCGGAAACAGCGTAGCGCGCACCGTTCGGAGTATAACCGGAAGTAGAGCGGGGTTCAAAACACGTGTGTGGATGATGTGAGAGAGGAATCTGAGAAGGTCGCAGTTAGTATACTAGGACTTTTGTATAGAAAGACATGTTCATTGGCGCAACATCTGCGGATTAATGCAATGCACCCTACTGGACCAGTCCGTGGGCCCAGTCAGCCGATAATACAAAGCGCTAGGGAGCGCGTCTTCTAGTCGGGGCAACCGGATATGGAATCGTAGGGCAATGCCTTTAGCCAAGAACACTATCATGGATCTTCAGGCCGTAAAGTGAGGCGACGTTGAGATGCGCTGCGGTTCACAAATCGACGAGCCATTAGGTGTAGTGAAGGGTGACCTGGACAAGACCGAACACTTTGCTTCAACCCATGTAGGCGAATTTCGTCGACGAACCGGATCCATTTTTGACTTCCGCATCGTCTATTAACAGACTTCCTTTCTGGTTTTAGTAGCAAGCGATATGTGATAGCGACATCGCGCATTACTGCTGTATAGTCTTGAAGTGAGGCGTAATCGTTTGGCAGTTTAGTCGTATGGTCCGGGTTTGCGACAGCCACCAATGTTGTGCTTATACATAGGGAACGGCCAGTCCCGAGCTCAACGGACGGCTCACGATATGGGTAGATCATCAGGCGCGTAAGCAGATTGCCCATATGGCTGACAGCGCAAGAAGACGGCTTGATAACCGGCTTTCGTGGTGTAGAGCCTACCACATCGTATGTCGCGTTGCAAGCTGAACATGCGGAACCATATTCTGAAATCGGTCCATTCAGATTGCCAGTTCCGAGGTACCATTCTGAACATTGGTGAGGAGGGGAACATCCTTGCCAAGGCCTGGGCTTGGGTGTCGAATTGCCGCCCGGGACGGGTGTGAGGGCTTGCATGCATCGGCGCACCCCCAACCAGGGTATGACTGTGTGAGGGTCTACGGGCCGTCGCATTCGCTGAAGCGAAGTCAAGTGACCAAAATCATATGCGGTCCATCTGCATGTTGTGTTGCACAGGACTTGGATGCAGATGTTGCTGGCCAACCATGTATCGAAAGAAAAAATTGTCGCAACTCACCTGTCCAATACACCATCAGTATCACCCACCCTTCCTGGACCTAACAACGCTCCATAATACATCACTGAGATCAAACCGGTCAGCCAAGGCATGCGGATGTCCAAATCCACAAACCGTGCTGCGCAGCTCCACAACTTCATGCTCACAATGGGTCGTTTTGCTGCCAGTAAGCGGATCGAAGCCTGAGACTCCGCTTGTGGTGGGTGTGATTGGCGGCCTTCTTCGATCGGTATCGGCCCGCTTGCCAAAGACCTTGACGGCAGAGATGATGATGTGGCTATAGTTAGGACGACCGCGCGCAGCGCTGTACACGCCAAAAATGCGTATTGGACGACTGTCCAAAACAGACTCGAGAACGATGCGAGAGCAGATTCATGATGATGCCGATGGGTAACCGAAACAGCGATCGAACCACTTTGCTCTTCAGCTTGCGAAGGCAATAGCCCAAAGCGCTCCAGGCGGCTTAGTTCATCTGCATTTCTGTCGCCTGATGAGGATTCCTCCTCTTGAACATGATCGGTCTGGAATATGTCTGCAATCCTCCCAATAGCTTCCCATAAAAGCCAGCCTTCACAAGCTTTTCCACTGATGCCGTTACCCAATATCATCTCCGCAAAGATTTCCGCCACTAGAGATCGCAGGCAGCCGTTCTTCAAATCATCCGCAGGTAACAGTACAGCTAAAACTCCCTGAATGATAAGTTGGCGCCAGGCGGACTCGCTTTCACGCTGCTCAACATGTGTCGACGGAACAGCATCGATCGGAACGGGAGACAAAGCAGGGTGTGGGTATAACGTGTGGTAGATGAGACGTGGATCTGATACTAGTGACTGTGGAGATGAGGCCTGCTGCTTCGCAAGGCGAAATGCTTCAGGATGTGTAATTAGACTTGCTTCCGCGGGTCCAACAGGGATAGAAATCACCTACCAATTAAATGCTCTTCCAAAAGCCCTGGAATCTCGTCAAGCAACATACCCTCCAGATCAATGCTTCGTAGACGCTGCTCGAGCGCCCTTGTGCAGTGTGCAATAAGTTGAATGATTTCGTTGACAAAGACATGATCGGGCGTGATCTTTGAGTACCACGTCTGCACAAATTCCTTGATGATTACTGATATGATGCCATATAACTGAAGATCAACTTCATTCGAGCTCGTTAACGGAGGAAGAAGCTCGTAAATTGGACGGGGCGTGGTTCCCCCTTTCTCGCCACTCCCGAGTAACACATCGTGGGAGCAAAGGGTGCGTCGAATGAAAGCTGTTGTTGCCTTGTCTGATGTTGTATCAGATTCGGACTTTTGAGACTCGCCTGTACGCTTTTCTCCGCTAACTCGGAGATGATTTGGCACGATATTACCGGTGGGCCCTGAGGTTGTTGATGCTGTTGAGGGTTGGTGGTTGTGTGGCTGCAAACGAGAAGGCTCCAGCTCCTGTTGCGTGCTCTCCGTCATGACCACTCTAAGCTCTTAACCATCTTCTGACGGCAAACTAGATATCAACGCGTGATAGCACGTTCAGAAGTGCTGTGTAAATGAAAATTGCAGCTTGTTCAGGTTGTTGTGAAGGTCAGGACAGTGACGCAGCAGGTGGACGGAGCTGGATTTCGCCGACGTCTTGGCGTGTTTGCTGCGTTGGTAGCGAACACGACTCACTGCTCTTCTGTTACCTCTACGGCTGCACTGTTCAACATTGGAAAATTGTAACTTGCAAACATTCAAGATGGGCACAGCGGATACTGAAGGTATGAAGATGTTTGTTATTGTCGAGGTGGTTGCGCTAATAAAATCAAATAGCGATCATTGCGGTTGAGAGGCAACTCAAAGACATTGTGCAGACGCTCTACAATTTGATAGTTCAGGCTTATGATCATCATGGTAGTAAGACACAAGAAGCTATGAAACGCGAGATGTGGGTATTTCCTGGGATGGAAGCTTTCTGTTGTGCTGATGTAGATCCCAGTCAGTCACTCATTCAAAATCTCGTAACGCTGTCGCAGATGGCACCTTCAATTCACATCGACATTCCACCAGAGGTCACAAATTACGTGGAAAGTTCTCGAAATCCCGACATCTATACTCGGGAGTTCGTCGAGCTGGTTCAACGCACCAACCAAATGCTGAAGGGTCGTGAAGAGGCCTACCGTTTCCTACAACAACAAATCGCATGGCAGCTTTCGAATGCCGTACCAGAACTCAGGAATGATGTTTTTAAGGTTGTCGAAGCCACCGGCGGTAAAGTCCCTACTTGATCTCAAAAGCAAAACTCAAGTGCAGCGGATTGAAACCATCAGACCGACTTAATGACAGAGAGCGGCCTTCCAAGTCAGAAATATGCCGTAATAGCTGACTTCTGGCTCT
Organism: Leptosphaerulina australis; assembly: GCA_026120165.1. NCBI lineage: Eukaryota > Fungi > Ascomycota > Dothideomycetes > Pleosporales > Didymellaceae > Leptosphaerulina > Leptosphaerulina australis. The sequence goes on from JALRMI010000033.1 coordinate 92,560, forward strand.
AGCAATGTATTTGGCTTTCCGATCTTTATGTGTGAGTGGCCCAAAGCCGACTTACGCAGCCTATAGCTTAGGCAGTGCACATGTTCCTTGCAAGAAACATCATGTCAGTTGAAACTTTCGACTGATTGAGACCACTTTTGCGTTTCTTTCACTATCGAACGCAATCTGTACGCATGGTGCCTGAATGACATATGAGCTGTATAAAGGAGAACATAATCTAGCTTAAATCATAGTGCTACACTCTTGCTCAGACCGTTCGCCCATGCAGTCAGCAGGAGCGGCTGTTTTGGTGGTGCTCGAGGCACATGTACTGCATAGCGAACATCGGGTGCTGAAGTAATGTAATGTACTTTACAAGGAACCTGTTATCTTTACTCACGTCGCAACGTCTTCCCTCATTATTTCCAACGCACTTTTCCGATTGTCCTATACAACGCCCCTTCTCTTTTGCTTGTAGAGCCTCACAATTGTGAAGGTACACCACAAAGCCATCGACAACATTCGCACCTGGGAATCTGACACTCACCAACCCAACTCAGCACTTGGATACAATCCTATGAGTTACAAGCTATGGCTTTGATATCGGCCATGCGTAGGCGCATTGCTTCCTCCCGACACTCCGAGGGTGTAACGATGAGGATGTTGTGGGAGCCGGCGAGGCCGGTGCGCCTGCAACAGGTACCATACCCTTTTGCGAGTCGTATATTTCTGGTTTTTGGTTACCCTGCGGTGTGCCTGGTTGTTGCAAAACCACCAGCTTGTTCACAAAGTGGCTAAGTCGACCTTAAACAGCCGCTTATTGCAGAACCCTTAGGACTTTCAATCGTTCCTGCATCTGGCGGGGTACTGTAATAACATCTGTGCATGCTGGATTGCATCAGAAGCGAATGCCACTGTCTTGAATACATGATTACTGGCCTCCCGACTGGCGAAGAAGTTTTTGCTAGAATGTTTGACGCCTGTATAATAACAATAACAATGACAATAATCAAAAAAACGCTCTCCACAGCACCACAGATTATACCCAAGCATACCTGTTATGACCCAAGAGAGACAGAACGAAAGGTCACCTCCTCTTCTGGACAAAAACTATTCATATGTTGCATGTTTCAGAAATTTACCTACACTATAGATGCGGTCGAGAGCGAAATATTACTGGTCCAAGAGATTCACAAAATACGCAGATGCTGGATAACAGAGTTGATTTTATGATAAGCTGCGAGGTTCCGCTTCAGCAGTCAGAAGGGATATCTCCTGTCGAACATCTAACACTACCTAGGTTGAGCGGATTTTTATCCGAGCTCCAAGCTCGATTGAGGCTGGCCATGTCATAAAACATTGCTTGATATTTAAGTTTCATGACAGTCTTAAGAGCGAGAAGTATACCTTTGCTTGTGCCATAGTCGAAGCGTCCGAAAGATAGTGATTGAATAGGAAATATGTGAGGGGTTGTAGCTTTCGAATGAAGAATACGCATTATTGTGAAGCTCCATACCTTCAGCCCTTATGCAGAAACTCACATTTATACGTCAATTGCAGGTGTCGGTATACCCGCCCGTGAAATGGGAAGGTATTTAGGACGCTGTTAATCGGCTGCCCGTAGATGTCGCGGAGCGCTAGTCTACGGTTACGCAATGGCACAGAGTGAATAAAGATTGAAGGGTGTATTGAGTGAAGAGAGTATATTGCATTGTACCACGAATCTCCTACGTAGCAAGGGCTAGCAGCGACGTCGAAGTCCTCTACTAGCTTGCCAGTTGTAGGTTCAGATTCTCGGGTTCGTCCTTCCAATGTTGGACGTGGCCGTATCTTTATGCACCGCAGCGTTATCTCATGCTCAATCCGCGCAATACCCAATCCGGCCAAGAAGTGACACGTCTTATCGTACTGTTATCACAACACGATTTGCAGTTGTACCAACAGCAGGAAAATACTCTGCTTTTTCATGCAAAGCATCCAGGAATTGCCTATTGGGATGAGAAAGCCTAGCACCTGGAGCTTGATATCCAAGTAGCAGGTGACCTAACTAGATCGTTTCCTGTTTGAGTTCAGGATCATTGACACTAAATTTGATCTTGCAGAGTCTTGTGAGCGTGTCCTCGCTGTGGGCATTGGCCGCCAGGCATAGGATGTGAGGATGAGCGGTAGTGGCTCAGACGATAAAAGCGGCTGAAGGCCCTCGCTACTGCAAATTTATGTACTCCCCATTTGTCTCTGGTTATTGTCTACAATTCTTTCTCCCAGTCGTCCATTATGGGATTCACCTTGTTATGATTCCCGTACGATGATGTGCAACACTACGGCTTCTGCTGTCTCTAGACCTCGCATGAATTAGGTCACACCCATCACTCTGCTCGAGATCGTCCGCTGCTTGAATTGCCTCGTTGAAGCCTTGTCCAAAGCCTTTCATTTTAGCTGGGGTACCTCCCAAACCGACAAGCACAGCTGGGTTATCCGCTGTAAGAGCGTGAAGTATTGAAAGTTCATGCTTAGAAAACCACTTGGGCATGAAAAATGTACGGAATGGAATGAGTGCAATGATCAGAACAGGAAAGCCGATGGCAGCGACAGTTTGCGATATGGTGACGGTGCAAGCAACGCCGAGAGCTTGAAGGCCGACGTACTACCATACTATTTTACGGGGAACAGTGTTTAGCGGATTGGTCGGGTCAACGAATCGCTTTTCTGAGTTGAGATCCAAAACTTCTTGAGGATGCCGTTGCTCTCGAAAGAGCCTCACTGCCACAAGGTCAGCAACATCAGAATGATAAGTAAAAGAAGCATATACACCGACAACAAAAAACACTCCAGCGAATACAGCGGCAGGCATGGTACTCAAGACAGTGAATAAAGGCTCTGTCATGGTACCCCAGATCGCTATACCCATCGGAAAGTGGCTGCCACGTTGTTCAATCACGGCTGTAGCCTCGACAAGTGGCTGGCGGATCTCGTCACCATCCTCAGTTTTTACAACTTCGAGACGAGTCTTGTATACTGTTAATGAGTCAGTGTGTACAGGTGCTTGGGGCACCAGCCCACCAGGCAAAGGAAGACCAATGACACCAGCGACAAAGTAGGTGCAACCAAGAAGGAAGAAGTTCCAATGAAAACCTGCAGGCTTCTTAAGGGGATATTGTCGCGCTTGAGCAGTAAGAGAGGAAACGTCCTGTATCAAAAACTAGCACAAATTCGATATCCAGAGTCCATTGCGTGCCTTACTGAGCAGGCGGATGTTACTTACATGATCGTAATAAAAGAGAAGCATCATCAGAAAGCCGGACGGTACTGCCACAAAACCCCATTTAACATCCGGAGTCCGGAATTGAATCACCCAACCACAACGCTGCGTAGGCTAGAATGCACTTACAGTTGGCACGCGATACTACTCCGTTCAACCTAGACGTCCAGGGAAATGTGAGAAGCCTACCCAGAAGAGGGCCGGGAAGACAAAAGAGTAATCAGTAAGAACATTACGGATCCAAGGCTCTCATATTGTGCTACCACCGATCTTCTCAAGACCATAGACAGAGCCAAAGAAAAGCATAGCGACGACGATGGATAGGTAACCACCTCCAAAGCCAGAAACCTCGAAAAGATAGACGAGTTCTTCTACACCTTTCACTATGAGACTATGTTAGTGTTTGGTTCACCACGTCTCAGGTCTGCTTACATATCACAGTATATAATTCCTACATACAAGCCGGAAGATTCGCTAGAGAAATTTATGACATAAGCCATGTAATCACAAAAATTGCCAAAGCTGACAATCCAGTGAAATATCGCTGCCCAAATGCCTACCCATGCCGTGAAAGCCGAACAGACAGACGGATCGTATATCTCAATGATGTCGTATATTGTGTAGTTGAAGAGAGCTATCAGACCGGTGACTCCGATAATGATGAGTGGTTGACAGGACAGACGACTGAATACCATAGCAGCCAATGCAGATGCGAGCAATGCTTCGCTCACGCCAAAGAACTCGTCAGTTCGACGATAGATGCCTAATGTGAAAGCGATAGCTGGCAGAACGCTGATATTGTCAGTCTGTGATGATTTGAGGGAGGGAAGGGGTATACTGCTTACTTAATGAAGTACATACGAACCGTGCCAGCGAAAGTTCGATAGGCGAAAGTATCCGTGATGTCGCTCCAGTAATACGGGAGTCGTCGCTTAACATCGTGATACATGCCACGACCAGGTTGTAACATATGTCAATGCCGCCATCCTTTTCGGTTCTGAAATGTGTGGGATTCGGTGGTGGAGACCTTTTTTAACCTGTTCTGCTCCATCTCAATCGTTACTGGTAGACGCAGATATACACTATAACGTGGCGAAATAAAAAAAGATAAGAGTGGATTGTACATGTCAAACGTGGAAGACTAACAATTAATCAGGGGAATGACGGCTTGAAGGACAAGCAGCCGTGGTGACTGTTATATTTGTGCCAATACCAGAGCCTGAGGCGCTTGACATCTTTATATCAACATCAGATTGTCAGGCCTGGAGGAGATCCCCGCGATTTGGCAGATGTGGCATTGTGGGTACCAATCCTACTGATTGATGTACAGGGACCTTGGTGGTCTTGAAGATGCTGTCCTACTGTGATTTAGTAGGCATAGACATGCAAAACTCTCAAAGCCAGTACTAACATGTGTTTTAATCCCGCTGCGTATTTGCTCTTTTTTGTGCCCAGAAAAGATGATTATCTGGTGATCTTGTAGTGGGCAGTTGTGAGTTGCTAATTCTTCTGGAATAAAATGGCGTTCATTAGTAACACTGTCGGCGGGAGCAAATCACGGCTTAACCAAATTCGGCTGAAGCCCGTCACGTTCTTTCTGCCCGGACAGATTTCGGGTAAGAGCCGAAAAACTGAGCACTTAGGCCAATAATGGCAACGCAGAAGGAAGCTGCAATGACTTCAATAAATACCTGGAGGTATTGATGGTTTCAAGGATGTTGATGTGCAATGTTGGTTTGTGATACTCGTTTCTCTTTGTTGTAGGTACTGCATGACGAATTAGCTCATTTTAAGATCATCGGCCCTTTCAACGAAAGCGTGCAGGTCTAGAATTCTCAAGCCGAGAACTATCATAAACGTTAAGATCTCGCGCGCACAACAGTGGGAGCTGACATCGCAACTTGAGTCAGCTACCACCCGATATGGTACGAACCACACTGGAAGGGAGATGACCATCAGGCAGTCTCGCGCCGTAGAAAAACGACCAAATCAGCATTGAAGTCTATCATCTGCAATTTTACCGGTCACGTCCCACCAATCTGATTCACCCGAAAATTCCGACCAACTGTTTTGTTTACCTCGATGTGTTCAAGTTGCCTGCCCAAGCATCATCCACGGATTTGTTTGTGGGAAGCCTAACCCGTACTTGAGGCACCCCCTTATACCGCTCGTCAATTTTGGCCTGATTACTAGAGCCACCAAGTAAAGCAAACGAAAGGGTTGAAGTCGAGTCGTGACTAAAAACTGTGAGCTGGCTTACGCGAGATGACCGCACTTGAAAATGTCGAAGGACTCTCAGAAGTCATTGGCCGGGCCATTCAAGAGCACCTGGAAAGATCTAATATTAATATTGCATGGCCACAAATAGACGGCTTGGTCCGTCCGATACTCCGAGTCGAAGCCTTCCTGGAGGATGCTGGCCCTGGCAGTACTTCAAGTCCACGTTCTGAGAAGGTAGCATCGGTAAGCGACCCTTATTTCATGATATTCATACCCTTGTACTTTACTGAAGAAAAAGAACGACTAAAGAGACTCAAAGTTTCATTAAAAGCTTCCAAAACAATAAAGTTGCTCCGGATGGCTACAATGACTAACCTATCGTAGAGAACCTTAGATCTAACTGAAATGGTGACTCCAAGGTCTTCACGGAGCCCAACAATATCTCGCCAAGGCTATGAAGAGATCTCACCGAGACTTGAAATGCAGTCTCATAACTCAGATACTGCTGAGGAGATAACCGATGTATTCAGCGCCCATCGAAAAGGGACAGGGGGGTTGAGAATCTCGCACACCCAGAATATACAGGAAGATTATAGCGAGCACCAAAGACAGATGCAGGTTGACACGCGGAGCTTTCCCAAGCGAAAAAAGATAGTATCTGATAAATTCGTCTTCCAACCGTCGACCCTTGACAAACTCATTATCGGTATCTGGGAGCAGCTCCATGGCTCCATCAATCTCGATCCTAAGGCCATCTTCGAACAGTTCCAGATCACTCCAGCGGAAGCATCTGATGTCGTCCACCACAATACGACAGATGTTACGGCTATGGATATGCTCAGTACGACGCCCCACACTACCCATGACTCGTTCAGTCAGATGAACGTGTTTTGCCGCAAGATCACGCAAGCCAGTCGAGTCTGCCGGTCTATCGAGATGATTGTTCAGGCGAGGTGGACAGAGCTCTTCGAGGAGCAGATCCAAATCCGCACTGCTGCTGTACCCGAACTGTCAGCCTCCAAACACAGAAAAGCTGTCTTCATGGAGGCGTGCCAGGACTTTGGTTGGTCCGAGAAGGAGTTACGGAATAAAATGGCAATCTGGCGTGGGTACAAAGAGGTCAAAGACGCGGCAGGTTGGGCGGCCCTTGTATTTGCCGGTATGGGCATTTATCGCTTCTGCAAATACCGCGTTGGCTTCGACCAAGTTGCAATGAGGCGACTGGGGAACTTGAGAAAGAGATTCGAGGTGGCTGCGGACACCTTGCATCCTCATTGGCGGCAATTGTTGGCAATTGTTGGCAAGCCCCAGATGCTTCAGTATCCAGGCCATCCACACGAGTGGGTAGTTTTTGAGGATGGCTCAGACCCAGTGCCTTTACGACAAACTTATCAGGACCTTGATCGCTACTTCGTCTTTGAGCACATCGACGAGTCTATTATTGACGAATCAGTATGGGGGTGTGAAGATCCGCGATGGATGCCACAACCCAATTCTATCGCACGAACAAATGGGCAGTATATTTGTGCGTCATGTGGTGAGCAGCAATCAGATGATCCAAAGTCTAACGCTTGCTTCTGCTTTCCTTCGCTGTTCGGCTGCGTGAAACGCAGGCCTCCACCTATCCAAGTGTACCGCACTCCAGACGGGAAAAATAATGGTCTGGTAGCACTGACATCATTCGAAAGAGGTGTAGCGATTGGTGAGCTCGTTGGATTAATAACGAAGGGCATAACAGGTCGGGATGTAATGGATAGTTCCACACCATTGTCAAATTACCAGATATGGCAAGGAAGAATAGGTAATTACACTCGCTTCGCAAACCATAGCTGCAAAGCGAATGCACAATCATCCACCTTCACATGGATGGATACGCAGCGCATTCTCATTGTCAGCAAAGGAATTGAGCCGGGCACAGAAATAACGCTAGACTATGGCGATAAGTACTGGGCTGGTCTTGACAAAGCGTGTCTTTGTGGCGAATCGTGCTGTAGGTATAGAACCAGGGATCGTTAGCTGATCATGGAGGCCGGATATTGACAATATTCTCAACTACTAAGAAGATGTCTATAGGACGTAAATCTGATTAATCAATATCACAACTGAGAAGGTGTGGATGTGGATGCGGTCCTGAACTTTGGTAGAAGCAGGTATCATGGTCCGTGCGTATCGATAGCACTAGCGCTTGTCTTTCACAAAATTTCTGGACTTGATTACCGCAGCAGATACGTCCTGCCGCCCGCAGTGTCAATCTTGCCTCCCACTACTCTGCCAAACCTACGTTGAAGCTTCACAGCATGGCGCGTGGTGACTCTGAATTCAGCACTTCTGATGAGGAAATTTTAGAGCATCAAATAGGCTCGAGGAAGAGAAGAAGGCTTTCTCCAAATGAAGAAGATTCTGATCGGTCGTCCGAAGGCTTCCAGGCTGCCGCACCAGCTCCAGTCCTACCAATATCGACAATTTCGAGGATCAAATCAAAAACACTACCCGTCCAGGAAGAGGTTAAGACCACGACGGCGCTGTACTCTCCTGGATCTGTCACTAAGGAAAAGTTGAGCTTTGCTTCTATCGATGTAGCCCCTTGGCTGGTAGCTTCTTTAGCATCTATGGAGATCAAACGACCTACCGGTATCCAAGCTGCTTGTATTCCCGAGATTCTAAAAGGCAGGGACTGCATTGGAGGTAGTCGCACGGGCACAGGTAAAACTGTAGCTTTCTCAGTACCTATCATGCAGAAATGGGCGGAGGACCCTGTGGGCATCTTTGGACTTATTATCACGCCGACAAGAGAACTAGCCATCCAGATTTTTGAGCAGATCAAGGCTATTTCAGCCCCTCAATCTATGAAACCTATCCTCATCACAGGCGGGGCAGACCAGCGTGAGCAGGCAATCAACTTAGCATCACGACCTCACATCGTCGTCGCTACTCCAGGACGTCTAGCAGAACACATCAAAACTTCTGGGGAAGACACCATATGTGGCCTGCGTCGTGTCAAATTCGTAGTCTTTGACGAAGCTGATCGATTGCTCACACCAGGCAAGGGAAGCATGCTTCCTGATCTTGAAACCTGCCTCTCTGTTGTTCCACCGCCAACACAACGCCAGACACTCCTTTTCACGGCCACGGTAACCCCGGAAGTCCTTGCGCTGAAGGAGCAGCCGCGTCCAGGTCGACCCCCAATCTTCGTATGTGAGGTTGATACAGAAGATCTCGCTATTCCACCCAAACTACAGCAAAAATACATCCAGACACCTGTCACACATAAGGAATGTTATCTGCACGTTGCTCTCGAAACTCCAGAGAACCTTAAGAAGTCCGTCATTATATTCTGCAACCGCACCAAGACAGCAACCTTGCTCGAGTACATGCTTCGCCTTCTCGACCACCGGGTCACGGCCCTACACTCAGGTCTAAAGCAATCCGATCGTGTCAACAACCTTGCTCGCTTCCGTGCGCAAGCTGCACGCATTCTTGTCGCAACTGACGTTGCGGCTCGAGGTCTCGATATTCCTGAGGTCGCACTAGTAATTAATTACGATGTGCCTCGTGATCCAGATGACTACATCCACCGTGTCGGTCGTACAGCTCGAGCGGGACGCATAGGAACGAGCATTACACTTATTGGACAGCGAGATGTGGAGCTCATTCTTGCAATCGAGAAGAGAGTGGGCAAGAAGATGGAGGAATACGAAGAGGAGGGAGTCAGTATTGAGGGCAGAGTCGTGCGCGATGCATTAAAACCCGTCACAGAGAAGAAGCGCGAGGCCATGTTGCAGATTGAGGAGGGTAGAGACGTACTCGGCAAGAGGAAGACTGGTATGCAGAAACGCAGAGTTGACTAGATGAATGGATGTCATTTTGCAAGCGGTTGACGAACACAACTGTAAAGTGGAATTTGGCAAGGACAAGCTCAGTATTATAGTTTTCAAACACGCCCGTCATTCTAAGACTAAATAACAAGTGCGCAATGGCCATCAACATTATCTTCGACTATTGTGCCTCCGTAGTGAGAACCACTAATGGTGTTTAAGAGATGTCAGATCGCAGAAGAAAGCGGAAAGTTGAGTGGCATGCATAGTGCATCATGGACACATAGCTATCCCCTAAACTTAACCGAAGCGGACCTTCCAGCAAGCGCAGAGAGCTTGCCAATACCAGCCGCTTTCGGAATCCTGTCAGCAATAGCGGAAGCAGCAACAGCCTTCGCGATTCCCATATTCTTGAACTCTTTGAAGAACGAGGTGTCCTTTTTGCTAGTCAAGGAGCTGGCAGTGGTGGTAGTGCCTTTGAAGAGGTTGATCTCACAAGAGCGTCCCAGGGCACTGCTACACTGCTTGTTCGTTGTAGTATCGGGTGAACCGAAAAGCTTTCCAGCGTAGTCGGCAACGACGTTCTGAACATCGGTGAAAACGTTGCCCTCGAAGATACCGCGGGCACCAGCATCACCACCCTCGAGCAAGTGGCCCTTGACATCGTACCAGACATTGTTGACAGCATGAAGAAGGGTCTTGCCGCTAAGAGCAGGGCCGCGGCCAGCGGTCTTGGTAATGTAGTTGTTCTTCATGGTGATGGAGTCGCCAGTGCCGACCATCTCGAAAACCCAATAGTGGTAGCCATCGCAGCCGGTAGAGTAGTCAGAAAGACCGTTAATGAAGTTGCTGGAGAGGGTAATGCGAGTACTAGGGGTGAAGCCGAAGACGTAATGCTGGCGGCCGGGTCTAGCAGTCTAGTAGGTCATCAGTAGCTATATCTCAAACTTAGTAATAAGGACACATACAGTAACATGATCAATCCAGATCAGGTCCGCTCCGGCAAATGAGAGAGCATCTCCACCCCAGACATACTTGTGATTCAAGTCACTGACTTGGATGTTCTGAACAATGACGTTCTTGCCAGAAAAACTCAGGCCTTTACCCTTGATGATACCTTTGGAACCAATCCCCAAAATAGTCTTGTTAGAACCAACCTTAATGGGGTTCTTCGCGGCCTTGTAGTAAGTCACTGTCTCCTTCGTCTTACCAGCATCGCAAGAATCCAGTAAGATACGCTGACACTTAGCTCCAGTTCCCCAGTTTGCGCCTGTCTTTGTCAGTCATCAGTACCACATCAGGGCGATGCCGGACGTACAAGCCGTTCCTGTGACTGTTCCTTCGGACGTGGTGTAATCGAAGGTCTTGTCAAGAACGATGACACGGGCCTTGGAATCGGTCAACCATGAGGTCAATTCAGTGATGTCCTTTGGGTACTGTGGCGTAGCACTGCCACCTCCTGTAACACCGGCTGCAAAACCCTCAGCTTTGCCAACAACACCAACCGCATTTGTCATATGTACCAAGCTGGCGAGAGCAGCAAATGCTAAGAATTTCATAGTGAATGTAGAATGGAACAATGAGGGAGAGACTTGGGTGAGTTTGTCTTAAGGAGTGTGAGAGGAAGATACAATGATTGTTTGCATCGAGAATCATACATCTTTTTATTTTGCACAATAGTTGTGGCCCTAATTAAAGCGGATGAACATCAAGTGCAAGCCAGATCTGCCGGTGTTTCGAAACAGTGGCGCACGGAGTATAACCCTATCATGAATCCTATTCAATCTATATCTGCGCGCTACTGCCACGTGGGTAACAGTGGGGTCAAAGGAACCACTTTTGGTGTTGTTAAAGGAGGGGCTATACACAAATGGCCACACCTCCGAGTGGCTTCTCCACTTCTCGCGGATATAATCTCTATTTGCCAACGCTTTCGGAAGTTGACAGCAGCACTATATTAAAGCTTGGCCATCGAATTCTTAATCGGTGCGACATACTTCACCCTGCAAGCTTGCGTATGTAATCTCTGGAATAGTGAGTCCCTCTTCAATAGGTAACACGAATGTTCTTTGATGTAGAAGCCATTTGGCTATGCCTGACATCCATTAAGCTGTCACGTGCTTGAAAATAGAAGGAAATTAATTAGGAGGGCATTGCGTTATCACGGTCCTTTCAGCAGCGCCTCTTCAAATCTAGCACCTCGGAATCGTATTGATTCAAAGTTGTGTTAGTCTGTAATTGATCATCACTGCTTTGGCATGTACTTTAGAATTAGTGCAGATCCGTAATCAACTACCTCACCAAGCACAGACTTCGTTACAATGACAAGAAAGTACCATATCTTCTGGCGGAATGGTAGTGCATATTGACAAGCTAAATATCGGCGTTATTGTATCTAGCACTTTGCACACCGGCCCGATGAATTGACAAACCCTGTGGAGTAAGTACAGTGTAAAATACTCCAGAACACGGCTTCCGGTGTAAATCACACCAACACCAGCCGGTGTAATTTACAACCGCCAACAAACCTTCCTACCTATCCTGCATAAAGCCACTTCATACTAATAAGGGTGTTCTTAATGCACAAGAAGGTATCTCAGAGGTTGCAACGTTATAGTGACTGATGCAGACTACAATGACATTCAAACCGCCTTCTCACGTGCTTTTGCCGCCTTTAGCCGTTTATCACATCTAGATTTTGATGTTCTTGCCACCCAGAACATACCACTTCACTCTTGGCAGACCTCGCTACTCCTCTCGCTCTGCGACCATCAACACCATGGAGAGATAGACAGATTCACGCGATTTAGCCGAAGTTTACACGCACGTAAATGATTCACCTTACACAAGTGTTGAACATGACATGTGCTGGCATTCATGGTTAGGATGATTGTCATCCCGGGCCTGACACAATCCTAATTAGCACTTCCCAAAAGGGAAGCCTTTCCTCCCTCTCCTATTGGCCTGGTCTGCCAAGACAGGTCCGGTGTACACTGCAACTTTTCGCTGCAAGTTACACCGGACGTTGGTTTATTTAACACCGGACCATGCGCCACAGGGAAATGACCATATCGATAGATCTCGGTCCGTAAATTTATGAAAGCCAAATGTGAGCGTGTGTCGGCACGGCTCTGCTGCATAGTCCTTCAGCTAGTGCGCTTTGTTGTATGTGAATGTTCGCCGAAGGCATGTGCCGCGTGAGCAAGTCCCTAACAGTTAAGTCGACCCTCACGTGCATACGGAACAGTGCATGAGTTAAGCCTAAACAGGCATGCTGTTCGGTTTCAAATAACCATTCTAGTCAAGCCACACTCGCCGAGCTCCACTTAATTGATCGTTGACAACACTGCGTGCAAAAGTTCTGTTGCGTTAAAGAACCCCTTGGAGGTGACACCTATCATTTTGGTTACAAACAATGATACTGATATTATTTTTATAAATTGTAAGAATATCATCAAGCATTCTTGGTCCAACGGTAGGATAATTGCCTTCCAAGCAATTGGCCCGGGTTCGACTCCCGGAGGATGCATAAGATCCTTCTTATGATTGACTTGGAGTTTTTTTGCCCCCCTAAACAGGGAAGACAATATGTCTCCGCTCAAATAGATGCCACGTCCCCAATACCTCATAACGTGTTTTACAAGCGAGCTGACCATTCCAACCGAACCGACTACTCAACTAAACTACTCATCTTCGTGATGGAGTAACGCAACACCACAACGACATATAACATAGCTGTCTGAATACTGATATATCACAACCATGGTGACATGGAGCTAGCACCATTTGGGACTAGCTCTGGTACCTCGCGGTACATATTCTCTTCTCCATAGACAGTAGAAAGACAAGACAAGAAGAGACCACCTATACATGTACTGACGATTAATATATCGATGAGCACGTGCGTTAAAGCCCTGCCAACAATAGCAAATATTCGATCTCCCCAAACAGGGGCAAGAATGGCAGCAAAGGCGGTCGAATGGAGAGGATACAACTACAGCACCTGCCCTGAACAGGGACTGTAGGTAAGGCACACGAAAGGTTTTCTCATAGAGTTTTTCCTATAGGCAAGAGTCTGCGTGGCCACATAGGCACAAAACAGACGGTAAATAGAGCAAATAATAATAACAATAGCAAATAATATGAATTTTTTTCAGAACAACTACTTTCCATTGTTATTAATTTCTACTTTACAGGTGCGCGTGTTGTGTCCAGCCTCGCCGCAACGCCTGCAGTGCCGCTCCCCACGGACCTTTGCAACCTTCTCACCCTCTCCACTAACGTTCTCAGGAGCTATCAAGTCAAGCACTTCTCCAACATTGAATGTATTCTCTGTACGAATGTACTTTCTCTTTCAACTTTTTTGCTCTGTTGCGGCCTCAGCTGCCTTCCGAAACCCAGCCATTTCCTTGCGCATCAACACCATATTATGCGTCATCTTCGCAGCGCCCCTCTCAAGTCGATTAACCGATTCAATAATAGATACCGGCGGAGAACTGTTATGTTGCTGAATCTGATCGCGTATAAGCATCGACCGAGCCTCTATCTCGCAGACATTGCTTGGAGTTTTGGATTCCCATTCCATGTCCTGTGATGCTAGAGGCGAGGGCGTGCGGAGCACCACATCCAGCTTTGATAACATGATGTCTGGATTGTGCGGGACTAAACCAGCAACTCGGAAGCTTGCGCGGGTATTGTCCGCTAGAAATCTCTTATCAAAAGCTTTCTTGATGTGCTTGGTACTGTACTGTGCCAAGTCATTGATTTCATCCCCATACGCCCTCTTTAACAGCGAGAAACACACCACATCAATCGGCTGCAGCAGATGCGAAGAATGAGGCGGCATGCAGAGAACAATAATATTCTCCTCTTTGCAGAATTTGTGGAACCCAAACGATTGGTGGCTCTCGTGGCGATCAACGATTAGCAACCGGTGTGAGCCTACACTACGCGCCTTTGTATGTTTGTTGAAGTGCTTCAGCCATGAAATAGCAAGATCATTTATTGTCCAGTCGTTAGGACCAACCTCGAGGACCCAGTCGCGAGGTGCACGATCATACCATGAGGAGATGCGTAGTTTGCCAGCAAAGATGACGAAGAGTGGAATTATCCATCCAGTTGCGTTGATCCTCTGGATTACTGTAACCCACTCACGTTTGCCTGGCTGTATCCTCTTTGGAGCACCACGCTTCTTGGAGCCTGTGAATACCATTTGAGATTTAATCTGGCACATCATAAAGCCAGCCTCATCAAAGTTGTGTGTATCCTCATCCTGGATCTCATACTTCTCCTTGACAGACTGTGTAAGCGAAAACCAAGGGCCAATAAGTCTTGGGTCTTCATTCAGAGCTCGCTGACGATCGTAGGAACGACTCCTCCGAAGCTTGATCTCAGGCGTACGCTTATTGAAGTTGTCAACCCAGTACTTGCCAACAGGCTGTTCACCACGCTCTGCCAATAGATCACTAGCCATATCCTGGACTATAGCCTTCATAGCCCCAATTCTTCGTGAGTCAAGATCGAGTATATACCCAATGATTGATTCCTTCTCTAGTTTGGTCAGTCTCTTCGAATTTGCTTCGCGATCGCGCCTTGGTTGGGCTCCGGCACGTCTGCCTTTAGGTGCTTCTGGGAACGTCGTATGCTGCTGCAGCGCGGCTTTTACTCTCAATTTCATCATTTTGGATAGCTGAGATGGCAAGCTGTATTGAGTTTTCTCCATAAGTCTATTGCGCGTTGCGTTGTGGCGGCATGACGGTTGGGAGGTGAAGAGTGTAATATTTTGGTGAGGTGGTCGACTCGCTTATGAAACACGTTAAGTGTTTATTATGTTAAAGTAGCCACTGAACGTTAACACAACAGAGTACATATACACTTGCACAGAGACCAATTTTGAATATCAATGTAGCTCTATGACGGAAAATCATCCTTCTATTCGACAACCCGGTTTTTTTGACTCACTCGATTGTCTCTTCCGCCTTTAATGCAGATTCGGTTTCTGCAATCCTTGCTGTCTTTCACTAGTATGAGACATACATCTGGGGTTTCCATATTCCTATGAAATTTTTGCCTTGCAAAAGATGGATAGTGCTTTTCTACCAAAAACGATAATCTATTTATCTCTAAAACGCATGATCGACAAGAATATTATGTAGGTTCAATTAGTGATCAAAAATTATCGTTTGTTAGTTGTGAAGTTGGCACACCACCTCAAGCTTTTAGTTATTACCACTGGTTTTTAGGATGATGAAATCCCTCCTTTGGTCTGATGGCCGTACTATAAATTTTACAAAATTCTGTAATCATGGCTTCGTGCATTCATCGCGAGGTGCGAGAGCCTAACAAGGCTTGTAAGGAACATGAGCAATCGACTGCACACGACAGCACACTGGTCAGGTTCAATGTGACACGATCTGTACTGGTTTAGCGCCATAGTATGCAGTCGTACCATCAATTTTAGAGACTTTGAATATGTGATGCATTGTTCTGACACATAGCGTTGAGATGTGCAATCACTCACTGCGCGTGGATTAGGCTTCTTTCCAATTCCGATATCCATTATTGGTGTTCGAGATGCGCATCAATTCTTCACATTCCAGTGTGATTGCTTTGGCTCAAACGAACGTGGTACATATGACAGACAGCCGGTTACCAACGTTTTATTGCTGTGAAGTGCAGACAAGAGAACAGGTTTATCTCAGCAGCCAGATATCCCAATGCGGTTCCTTACGTTCCTACAGGCTTGACTTTGAATAGTCTGATGTGATGCGACATTATGACTAGTAGTCACAAGTTGGTAAATGGCAAAAAAAATGTAGATGTTGGTAGGCCTTAGCACTAGTGCCAAAAAGGTAAAAACGAAATACAGGTTCTAACGATAGTTCATTGATGATTCTTCCTTTCTATCTACCGTTGGCTCGTCGTCTCTTTATGAGAGACGACACGTGAACTCGTCTACCCCAACGTGTGTGCCACTCGTCCGTGTATGAAGGGGCATTGGGCATCATTGTACGAAGTAATACCGGACATCGGTCCGATATGCGTCTGATGTTAATTCCCTTGTCACATAGCCGACGTGTTGTATAGCCGTTGTCGATCCTCATCTTGGGTTCCAACAGTAGATCCGGTTCCGTAATTTATAGTCTCAAGTGTGGAGGGAATCCAAGATCACCAATCGTCAATACCGCCCTCTAACTTTCCTCTAACATGGATGACCGAATGCTTGCTGTGGAAAGAAGACAGTGAGCCGAAATTTGCGACAATGGTGATCCGGTTCTAAGTTTTGCTATAGTGAAGCTTGTGCATTTCACAGTTCATACAGGAACTATCTTCAGTACCACTAGAGACCTACATAGATCCTCTCGAGAATTCGATCGTGTCTGATAAATGAGGCTTTCTTCAGATAGACCTTTCCGATATCATGGTGAGATGGTCTTTCTCGGGAAGGAATGCAGTTGGAATCAAGGCGTTCTATTTCTTCAATGACATTAAATAGCGCAGACTGTCTGAGAGAAGATGCGAACATGATTCAATCCACATTGTCCGTAGGTCGTTGGAGACATGATTTTCCATTCGTTTCAACAATATTGCAGTGGGTGTTGTATCGCCCATACCATCGGAAATGAGTCGAATCGGTATGTGGTCTTAACAGTGAATAATACGCCGCGTCAGGAAGACATAATGTCCTTGATTGGTTAGATTATCCCAATTGATGGATGCTGAACCCTAATACTGAAAGACACGAGCGGCCAGGCAAGGAAAAGGAATGCAACAAATCGCACAAATAAACTTAATCAATGCACATTTTCCACTACACATTGAGTCGATGTTTCGATTCCTAGATCCGAGGGGGCTGAAGTGTACCTTGCAAAGATCCATTGCCTGCGCCAGGACCAAATGACGAAAATATGTTAGTGAAATTTGGTCGTACTGCTGGTCTATCAGAAGAAATGCGGACATGTGGATTCGGCCTCCACCTAGTCGTCTGATTCTAGCCCAAGATACCATTTCCAGGCAGCTATCGTGGTACGTTCAAGGAAGCACAGCATTGCAGCGATACCCTTTTTCGGGTGAAGAAACGGAGAAACCTCAAGATCCTCTTCTAGCTGTTCCTTAAGTGCCCTCTATTCTTTCCTGAACCAATTACAGCCCAGCAAGAGATAGCCTATTGTCTGCTTCGCTTCACGAGTGCGGCGAGAGCTCTTCGAGCTTTCGTCTCTGGCAAGAAGCACTTTTTTGTACCTGTATCCCATCCTCAGTTGTCAGAAGAGGCTAACCACTTCTACGGAGTTTAGAAGGGAAGTCTGTTTTTGACATGTGGGGCGGAATTGTCGCTACATGCTGACTTGCAAATTAGATTTAAGGTAGAAACGTTGCATTTGTATTAAGTGAGAGAACAAAGTCTTAGCGTGATTGGATATGTAAATGTGACTCGTACGCAAGCACTAAGCTTAATTAAAGGTCTTCTCGTTAGGGCGGAAGGGATCCGTGTCTCGGAAGCCTCTTCCATACGTATAAGCTCCATACATGCATGTTGACAAGCACCGAATGCCAAACCAGATGCTACACAACGACATGAGGTTAGCCTCGACAATATGTTATGTCAAAAGAGAGGGTACGAACACTGAAAATACTGCTAGGCCGAACGAAACTTTTGAGGTTTCACAAGTACCAGGATTTCGCGGCCACGCTTCATTGCATTCGTGATCGAAATACCACCGTTGTGGATAGAGGTGCTCCGAATCCAAGAAGTGGCCAGGAGGCTGTGTAGCAACGCTGTAGGACCAGAACGCAATCAAGATGATATCGTACAGCACGTTGCTCACAATACTGCCGTAGATGTCCAAAGTGCGTCCTCGAATGCAAAGCCGTACAATCCAGAGTACCATGGTGACGACAGCGGCGCATAGGTTGTATTGTGTCAACCTGATTTTGTGCATTAGTCGCGGTTTCTCCTGAGCTGAGCTCTGCGCCATGACGTACCTTTCATCCCATATCAATGGCATTGGTGATATCTCCAGATATTTTGCGTGCAAGTGTAAATGAAAGCCAAACTCAGAATCCCAGTCTTTACTACCGCTACTTTGCCACAGTGCTATGCAGTATAGATCGAGGTATGTGGAAGCAAAGAAAACCAGAACCGTTGTAGCCAGCACAAATTCAAACGACGTTGCGAGAGCACTTGTGATCTGCACGATGCAAATCATGTTTGTTTTTTCCAGAGACTTACAGAATTTTCGTGTGGTTATACGGTCATCATGAGAAGGTGCCCTTGGACGTTTAGTAACCCTAAGTGATAATTTTACGTTGTTACCATATTTCAGTACCTGAGAATGGACGCATTCTTGCGCACTGAAGATCAATATGCGGCAAGACACGTAGCCCCCTGCCCATACAAATACAGAATGTGACTTCACATGCGTGATATTGAGGTGCGCCAGCACCAGCTGACTGAACAATGCCTGTATTGATGTTGTGTAGACCGTGCCTTGGCAATGCAAGCTTATTTGCGCAAATGGCCTCATTCAAACATGAACGACGTGCTTGTGCGCATAACTAGAACCTCAAGTTAACTTACCAGACAACCCTCTATGTAAGTCCTCCTCTTGGTAGATAGCTCGCGACTACAGTTGTGCTCGTGGTGTTGGTGTTTCAACAATGAAAACAGTAGACTTTCACATACTAACCTTGTACATGGTGATCATATTGATCTATGTATGAAGAAATCCCGAAAAACCATTGCGGAAGTCTCACCTCGAGCGCAGTGTGCCAATTATGGCGCCCACAACCAAAAGACCGGCAAGAACTCCGCTTTGGACTGGTGCAAACATCGCGCTGCGCACGATGACTAAGGTGCCCACAATGATGAACGTCACAGGTAGGAGAATTGTAGGTTTATATGGCCGCTCGAGCTGCGGTTCACGGTGACGAAGAATCAGTAGTCCTATGACTGTGCTCACATAGAACACCCATTCGGCCATACCAACGAAAGTCAGCAGGGCTCGAAAGCTGCCTGTGAAGATGTATGTCAAAGTGATGACAAGGGCAAGTATGTTTGCATAACTGAAGACTACGTTAGTATGGAGAGTGTTGCACATTGGTGATACGCTTACACTGGAGCATCAAATCGCGTTGTTGCAGATTCATCAGTCTCTGCATTGCTAAGTATGGGTAAACCTCGCTTGCTGAAAAAAGCAGGAAGATAGTCGCGCTGCGATGCAGCCACCGTAAGTCTTCCTACCGAAAAGACATTACTTGTAACGGAGCCAGCGCATGAGACTGCAACAAGTATCGTGACCAGGATGCCTGCGGGTCGACCTAGAAGTGAATATGCGGCAGAGACAGCCACAGCATTGTTGGAGCTTAGCTTGTCCCACGACAGAAGGATATAATAGGCGACGTTAACGAACTCGAATGAGCTCAGAACGACAATCATGGCGGCTTTGATAGCTTTAGGCAGAGAGCGACTAGGGTCACGGATCTCGCTAGCGACGACGTTGGCCTGCAGGGGCATGTCAGCCAGACGATTTACACCTCCTTTCTGCACTGCATTGCGCTGCTATGTAGCAACCCTGAGGTAGAAGTAGACTCACATTGTCCCATCCGTCGTAGGCCCAAAGTCCTCCATAGGTAGCAGCACAGTAATGACCGTAACGTTCCCAGGTACTGATAGAATTCCAGTTGATACTCTGACCCTCTGAAACTGTTGTCCGTGGTTCAAACCAATTCCTCGAGTACCAGTCTGAGGATCCGGAAAGAGACGACTGAGGGTTAATCAGATGCGCCATGACTGCGACCAAGCCGCCGAGCACTATCAAACCCACTGTGGAAATCTTGAATACAGTGAAAGATTCGCTTAGTCGTAGTGTAAACTTGGTATTGATGGAGTTCAGCAAAACCATTGACACAAATGCTACTGCAGCAATAAGCTTTAACAGCCAGCCCGCAAGAGGCTCGCCCGAGCTGACAGATCCTATTGACTCAGCAATAACGATGCTTTGTATGGCCATCGATGAAGGCTTTACTGCCATAATGTAGATCCACGCCATTAAGAAGGCAGCTGTATCGCCGTACACATGACGCAAATATTCTTGCATGCCTCCATTCAAAGGCAAAGCTGCGCCAAGCTCAGCGAACGAAGCTGCACCTGCCCATGATAGCAACCCTCCAAGGACCCAGACAAGTAAGGCCGCACCTGGTGAGGGGACGTTGCTATCAACCTGCGCTGGAGAAGCAAAGATGCCTGATCCAATCTGAAGGGTGACAAGAATGGCAAACGCATGGCGGGTTGTAAGCTGCTTGGTTGATTGCTGAGATGTTCGCGATTTTGCTGAAAGTCGCCTCCCGAGAAGCGGCTCTGTCTCTGTTGTGGACTTAGGTAAATCGTGGTCCTCGCTCGACTCCTCCGAGTTGGCACTCATGCTGGACCTTAGCGCCAACAAGTGAGCAAGCAGAGAAGCAAACAGCCGATATGTACAAGAAAACGACGATGATAGATACTTCTCGTCTAATTAAAGATTGCTAAAGTGGAAAAGAGCAGAGTAGAATATGACGATGTACTCTTGACCTTAGTCATGCGTATGATGTGACAATGGTGTTCGAATTCTTCCAGGGCTGCGGCTGGGTCGTGATTTCCCCATGCCGCCGCTAGTCTTGGCGTTGAAGTGGGATGCTTCTGCAGTCTTCAACACCAAAGAACGACCTAGACTACGCCATAACGCACACCCAAAGATCGATTCACCCACCCACGCCAAGATCCATCGAATTTGGGGCAGACAGCTCTCGCATCTAAATACTTCTCTCTTGCGCCTGCCACAAGTGCTGTCGCCCCACCTGCTCTAATATTCCCAGTTCGCTTGCCTGCCAACACCAGGTACGTCAACACGACTCCGTGCCTGAGCTGTCCTCACACCGCTCATCACAAACTCACGCCTTACAAGGACGGGACTGCAAGCGAATTTCCTTAACTCCGATACGTGCGCCACTCCTCTTGTAACCGCCCTGGACGACCCCTAGCTTCAAGCCCATTCCTCTGCAGTTCGACCTTCACAGCCCACCATGGACGCACAGAACGACGAGCTCTACCCAATCGCCGTCCTCATCGATGAGCTCAAGCATGATGACGTGATCCTGCGACTGAACGCAATTCATCGTCTGAACACCATAGCTCTTGCACTGGGTGCTGAGCGAACACGGGATGAGCTGATACCCTTCCTGGACGGTGAGCCTTACATTGGCGCGTCATTGTGTTTGAGTCTGGGCTAATGATTCATGCAGAGTCTGTTGAGGACGAGGACGAGGTACTCACTGCATTGAGCGAGGAATTGGGCAAGTTCGTTGAATACGTTGGCGGTCCAGAACACGCGCATGTGCTCCTGTCACCTTTAGAGAATCTTGCTGCGATAGAAGAGCCGCTTGTTCGCGAGAAAGTACGTAACGAATTCCAATCAATTTTGGGGTTGCAACTAATATGCACAGGCTGTCGAATCGCTCAATAAGATCTGCGAAGAGTTGTCACAACAGCAGATTGAGGATGCTTTCATTCCTCTCGTCATGCGACTTTCGAAAGCAGACTGGTTCACCTCGAAGATCTCTGCGACCGGCCTCTACCAGACTCCCTATACCCGAGCTACACCTCCCTCGCAGGAGGCTCTTAGACAACACTACGGTCAGCTAGTGCACGACGATACCCCCATGGTCCGAAGACAAGCAGCGAACAATCTCGCAAAGTTCATCAAGTCCATGCCACACTCAATTGTTGTCGAAGAAATGATTCCTTTGTTTCAGCACCTTGCAGCAGACGACCAGGACAGTGTCAGGCTTCTGACAGTTGACATCCTTATCGCGATCGCGGAGGCAGTGCCCAAGGAGCAGCAGTCAAGTCATGGCGTTCTACTGACTGCTCTTCGAAGTCTGTTTGAGGACAAGAGCTGGAGAGTGCGCTATATGGTAGCGGATCGATTTGAGAAGGTTTGTGGACACAGGAGATGGGATACAGTGAAGAGCTAACAGACTGCAGATTGCTAAGGCGGTTGACGAGGAGGTTGTCAGCCGTGACCTTGTCCCAGCATTTGTCAAACTTCTCAAGGACACAGAAGCGGAGGTTCGCAGTGCAATTGCTGGACAGATTCCTGGTAGGCAATCCTACCATGTGGAAATGCAATGAGCTATTATTGACAAGTTTCTCAGGATTCTGCGCACTTCTCGATCGTGAGACTCTGCTGCACGAGGTCATGCCTAGTATCGAGGAGCTGGTTTCCGATCAGTCACAGCACGTTCGCGCCGCCCTCGGCACTCAAATTAGCGGACTTGCGCCAATCCTCGGAAAGGATGAGACCATCTCGCATCTTCTTCCCATGTTCCTTCAAATGCTTAAGGATGAGTTCCCGGATGTCCGGTTGAACATCATCTCGAAGCTTGAGTCTGTGAACAACGGTACGTCTCATAATTGTCACACAAAGTCTGAATTCTGACCCGAATAGTAATTGGCATTGAGCTCCTATCGCAGTCTCTCCTCCCCGCCATTGTCCAACTCGCTGAAGACAAGCAATGGCGCGTCCGTCTGGCTATCATTGAATATGTTCCTCTCCTTGCCTCGCAGCTCGGCGTTAAGTTTTTTGACGAGAAACTTAGCAGTTTGTGCATGAGCTGGCTGGGCGACACCGTCTTCTCCATTCGTGAAGCCTCGACTCAGAACCTGAAGAAGCTCACAGAGGTGTTTGGCGTTGAGTGGGCGAACGAAGCGATCGTACCTAAAGTCATGGCCATGGGCCAACATCCCAACTACTTGTACCGAATGACCACCTGCTTCGCCGTTTCTGTAAGTCTTGTTATTGATACGACATTGACTGCACATGCTGACTGGTCTCAGACCCTTGCACCTGCCCTCAGTCTTGACGTCATTGAGGCCTCCATTCTTCCCATGATGGACAAGCTTGTCAATGATGATATTCCCAACATTCGATTCAACGTCGCAAAGTCGTATGGTGTACTTGTCAACACACTCAAGCAGTTGCCTGAAGAGGGCACTGTAATTGCACTGGAGAAGGCTGGCACACCTGGCCAAGGCTGCCAGAAAGCCACAGATCTGATCACCAAGAGCATACTGCCGAATCTTGAGAAGCTGCAACAGGACGACGATGTGGATGTCAGGTATTTTGCGACAACAGCAGCCCAGAGCTTCACGGATGCAATGCAGACTTAGTTGGTACCGCAGCTTCCGAGGGTCAGTTCGGTCTTTTAACGAGGTCACGCCTAGCATTCACGTACAGGTAATGATATGGATAGAAAGCGTCGCGAAGCCTAGGCTAGCTTGTTTGGGTGGGAAGATGCACGCATTGTAGCGAACAGGGAAAGAAGAGCCCGCTTGTAGTTGGTAGTTGGACATCCAATACATCTCTTCCAATCATGGCTGCTCACTCCACTTCAAATTGTCACGCCCTCATCAGAATAGTCACAATGTCGTCCAGACTTTGTTTATTGTATTTCTATTCTAAAGCCTCTCCCTTTCACCAGCTAGTCAGATGGCACCGGCATCCTTGAGCAAGTTGGGCAGCTCGCTCTTCTTGGCCTGTAGGTCTGAGTTGCCGCCAATGTGCTTCTTTGCAATGAAGATGTTGGGCACGGTGGACTGACCAGTCAGCTCGGCGAGAGCGGACTGGATGGCTGAACCATCGTCTATACACACTGTTAGCCTCTAGGCCAAATACTTGTTACTACATACAGCTGCACGGAGCCGCAGATTTCTATGAATATCATCCGTACGTACCGACTTGGTCCAACTCAATAGAATAGAACTTCGCACCACTGTCGCTGAGCAACTGCTTGGCCTGGCGACAGTAGGGACAGTACGACTTGGAGAACACGGCGACGGCGTTCTCATCGATAATAGACTGCACCTTGGTCTTTGTCGCAGACATTGTGGTAGGGCTGGGGGCGCGACTGAAGAAGCGGCGGATGAGGAAAGAAATGGTTGCGGTTGGAAATGCTGATGAAGTGTTAGAAAGGAGGGGTTTTCTCCTCTGAGTTGAGAGAGTTGGGAAAGTGTACTGGGAGACTTGCAGTTTCGGTTTGGGGATTGTGTTTGAGAAGGCGGTTGGGGGTTGTGTATTGCTTATGTAGAAGGCGAGTTGGAATCTAGATGGTAAATAGATGGTGATTAGTCAAATGTTGTATGCGCGCCCCGCAGCTACAATGAACTTGATGAATGATGCAATCGCAGAGAAGATGCACGTTGTTAGAGAGGTTTTGACTTGGGCGTGGCGGGCTTCCATAATCGCCGATGGGACGCTAAAAAGGTGTAATACTTGTAGATGACGTCCCATGCCACAGGTGCAAACAACAGGTTGAAGTGATAAAGTATTGTTTGATGTTTGCAGAGCCGGATAAGCCCCACTGCTTAAGCCTTGGGATTAAAGAGAGAGACACAATGTTTCTGAAGTAGCTGCATACCGCGTACCTCCTTTCCGAAACTCCCGGCGTGCTTTATCAGCTATTCGTCCGAGTACATGTCTTCGTCAGGCACCGAATAATTACTCCTCCTTTCTCGAATAATCTCCATCCATCATGACAACGACAATTTACGCCAAGGATCCCACGTATGGGATGACATCCTTGGCTGCTGGCTCCACAGCCTTTTTTGTCCTCTCACTTCTCTCCATCTGCGGCCTCGTGCTCCTCCTATTACGCTACTACCTCCCTCTGCGCACAACGCCCGCATATGTAACTGTTCCTGTCTTCCTTGCCATCGCACTCCCCGCCAGCATCGTTGTGCTGCTACCCATCGATCTCGCAAGTAGCGGAGGAACAGATACAGGTGGAGCGCGCGGCATCTGGTTGAATGATAGAGTTGTGTACAAGTCATGGCGCATTGTGTATTGGCTCACCTTTGTGCTCACATGGGCGATCTTGCCACTGCTAGGCGAGTACTGCGACTCTGGATATCGTGAACCCAAGGCAAGGATATTGTATGCGTTAAGGAGCAATGGGCGATATTGGACCATTATGCTGGGATGCAGTGTTGTGGGATCTGTGTATCTGATCTGGTACAATGGCTTCGAATTGGACACATTCAAGTCGCTGGTCATGGCGCTGGCATATACTTGGGGCCTGATATTAGGTATTTATCTTATGGGACACGGACTGGTTGCGTTTCCGAGGAGCTTGTTTCGATATGCGAGTATCAGCGGTCGCCTCAAGAAGCTTCAGAGCCAGGCGCCAAAGGTTCACGAAAAGTTGCTTGAAGCACTAGAGAAGCTCGATCAGTACGAGCACCAAGTCATACAGCTTAAGCAGAGGAAGAATGGTGTATCAAGGAAGTTCCAGGAGTGGATTGATGAGTTGGCAGAGAAGAGCAGTTTGCCGGAGAGCAGAACTGGTAGCATAGGTCGCTTGAGTTCAACAACAATCCCGCCCGTCATCACAGAGCGATACCTGGCAGAACTTACACGAAAGCTGAAACGGGCGCGGCATGCCAAGAATCGTTTTGAGAACGAGTGGGATATAATAGTCCGCAAGGCAGTCCGTACGCAAGCGATCCTGGACTCTAAGGGCAGCCAGCGCCTTGAATTCAAGACCACCGCCTACCCGAACCCGCAACACTGGTACAGCCGCTTCACCCTCCTCACACCCTCAATCCGGTATCACTTGCACGTCCATGTCATCCCAGCGTTGACCTACATTTCCTGGTTCATCACAATCCTCGCCTCTATATCTATTGTCTGGTCTGAATGCGTGCGCGAAATTCAAGAAATTGGCGGCCACAAACTTTCTATCATCGGCTGGACCGTTGTCCACCGCCAGTCCTCCTCGCGTTCTCAAATCGGCTTTGGAGGCCAAATCATCGCTGCAGCATGGCTGTGCTACATGTGTATTTGTGCCTTCTATTCGCTCACCGAAGTCAAGATCTGGGGCAACCGCGCCCTTGTGCGACGCAATACATACCAGGAATCCGCTACCTGGTACGGTTTGCAGGTCGCCAAGCTCACTGTTCCATTGTCTTACAACTTCTTGACCATGACTGACAAACCGATCTGGAACGAAACGATGTTCCATAAATTCCTCGGTCGGCTTATCGACCTCTCACCTTTGGGCAAAAACTTCTCCGCGTTCTTCCCTATTTTCATACTCGTCCCCGTATTCGCCACTGCATTTGGTCTATACGGTAAAGTACGGGACATCTGCGGCTTTGGAGACCTTCTTGAAGATGAAGAAGATGAGGCGGGCGCTTACGCGGGAAGCGGTTCATGGCGTGAAGGTCGGATACTCATTGAAAGGGAGATTCAGAGCTCAAGTGGTAATCTGCTGGGCTTGAGCAGTCGCAATGGTGCAACGACGAGCCTGCCGATTGAAAGGTATACAGACAACCCGGCTCTGTCTACTGGTGAACCTAGCTCCGTTGCGGATACGGGTTTCGGCGCGCCCACTCCCCGCACTCGCCCGGAACGACGGAGACAAGTCATTGAGGACGATGAAGATGCGGGGAACTTTTTCGAAAATTTCGCCAATAGGATCAGGAATACCTTCGAGTCCAAAGACTTTACGATTACAAGACCGACGTGGATGGGTGGTGATGACACCTTTGACGCCGGTGGACGTGCAAGAGGCACAGATCGGAGAGAAGGGTTTATGAGCTTGTTCGGTGGCAGAGCTGAGGAGGGCAGAATTAGGCTGTGATATTTAGCGAATGGTTTAGGAGTGAGCTATGTTTTGCATTACATGCTGTGGTGGCGTTTTAGCATGCTGATTCATAGCGATATAGATGAGACTTTTCGATGCAACGACATTAATATAGGCATTTTTACTGATGCCATTCATAGTACTGCGATATGCGGTTCGATTGTACCTGGGTCAAGGTGCTTGTCTTTGGCGGCCAGGAAAATAGTTTGGAATATTGTAATGAGTACGCCACCAACTCGCGGCGAATCGGCTTTGGTATCCTTCTTTGCAAGCATCAATACCCAAGGTGTTTTCTTGGCCTCCATCACTTCCAAATGCGGATAGTAAGCTTGCAATACAACTCGCGTCCCCAGGAATGTCTGCGCGACTGAGGTGTTCACCCAACACTCTTACTGCCATCAATTACTTCACTACACAATCGCCAAACTATGGCATCAACCGTACCCTTTGGCAACGAGAACTAGAGGATCCAGGTGGGAATTCTCAATGGCAATGTGAATCTCACCATCTGCCTTCCACCTGGTAATATGCCCGACATGGAGCTCTACCATGTCCAATCTCAGTCGCATGACGACCTGTCAGATTAGATGTTCAACCGAAGCAAGAGAAAGGCTAACAAGAAGGATAGTGGATGATTGTTCATGGCTATCGGTCGATGTGAATGTACGTTGTGGCCTTGAAGTGGATCTGAACGAGATGGTGCCGAAACAGGCAATATATAGTAGTAGCGTCCAGCAATACCCGACACCAGGAAGTACGACAAGTGTAGGTAATATTCCTAATAATGAAAGAAAACATGTAATACCTTCCATCTTAGAAGGCCTTTCATCTGACACAATCATAGAACACCATGTCAATTCAACTAGACACCAGATTATGGAGCCACACATAATAACTACAATCATGAGATTTTGTAATATGATACTCAGTTCATGTGTGTACTAAATCCGGCTTCTTTGTATCTGGCTGGTAACTTGACGTTGCGGCTGTGGCGTGTAGTGACGGATAGGGCTGCCGATGCGACACGTGATAGCTCATTCTCACTCTTCCTATTCTTCCTTCCCCTACACTCATTCAAAACGGCAGTAGAATGCTTAAGAACACATAGGAACCAGCTACGCCCCTACCCGAAGTATTTAAACTGCTAAGTCTTCCTAAATAGAAGGTGAGCTGTAGCTTGAAATAGTAGCAATACCCGCATAGGCCAGAAATGTTTTCTAAGGTGGTGCGTCAGCACTATGATTTCATAGCTTAACACGCCCTATATGTCCTTCGGAAGGCAAGATGATGGACTTAATCCCCACTATTACGGACGTAAATCAATACCAACCAAACCAACGTGATAGCTCATCAACATCCAAAGGCTTAACCACAAGTTTCTGGCGCTTAATGTCTTGTGAGGAAGGTGTCGAAGCCTTTATACTGCCCAATTGGGGCATTAATTTAGAGTTTTATCTGTGCTTTTCTCATACAACTTGTGCTCCTTTAGCTGCAAGATCAGCCTTCTCCTTTTCTCTTGCTACTTTGGTTGGCTCTCAACTCTTACGCCTCTCATGCCTCTCCTGCTCCATAGCCTTCTTCTTGAATTTATGTTGCTCAAATGTCTCACTTTTTGGGTATTGTTAATGGGAACAAGGAGCACAGAATCATGATGTATTGAGATGGAAGCTACTCGACTATGTACTATATGCGCCAAGGTCTAATCTAGTATAGTGCCTAAGCTGCCTGGCTGACAGGTGTTGCTTCTCCTCCTCGTAACACTCTTTAATCACATGATGAGCGTATTCCTCTTGTTCTTCTGGGTGACGGTATAACGACTCTAATATGATAATCTAGTAGCTTTTATTATTGCGATCAGACATTGTTAGTTGAATATCATGTGCACTACTCACACTCTTCACTCATTTGATATGGTGACCTTCAAGCCTCTTTCATTGGCTCACTTGTGTGGGTTGACGGAACACACATAGACTCAACAGCCACATGATCAAATATTCCAAAATTCTCAAAATAGAGCTGCAAATATATAAATTAAAGTCGTCTGAAGTTTTAAATAAGTGGGATTGTTGGAACCCAAGATGAGGATCGACATCGGCTATGCAGGCAATGGGTGCAAGGCAACAAGACCCACGGGTGATACTCAAGAGGTTGGCCAATCCTACCACAACTGACTAAGGGTCACGGAAAAGCTCTACCTTAGTACACATCTCATAATGAAAGAAAGTGAGGCTGAGTTTCAATACTGTCGTGAAGCATATATCTTAAAAAGAGGCAAAGAAGCTTATACGCAGAGTTGTCAACAATCAATTAAGTGGGACTCAGAGGGCTCAGATTGAATTGATTGATTACCTGTATAGGCCTAGCAATTACCTATACAGGTTTAACTTTTCCCTTATTAGGTAAGCGCGTGAAGCCAGAAGGCAGATTGAATTGTGTCGCAGGCCAAGGGCTGCCAGATCCGAACTTTGTTAGCTGGCTTGCCATGTGACGGCATGGATAAGAGTTCAGCCGAGGTGCTAGATACAAGGCATCTCTTTCCTCATCTTCTTCACGTTCGTGACACCCTCATCTAGCCGTGCGATAAATTGATTATTGGCAACTCTGGATTCTTGTAGCAACCATACCTGTCACTTCACGCTACGGCTGCAACTTGAGTTGTCAAGAGTATATAAGTAGACGGAATTATTCGGTCTAATAAATCAAATAGTCTACCACAATATCCTGTGATAGTAACCATTTTGGATGGCACATAACCTTACGTTAAGCAGAGGTGGTTTTGGTGCTCATGGTCACGTGCATAGACACGGTAATCGCGCCGGGCCGGCTTTCTCTGCTTGAGCACCTGGCACTCTGGCCCGTGCTCTCAACCACGTCCCCACCTCGGGCCTCCATTTCATCTGCTCATGCCAACGACATGGCCAGAAACACCAGCCTCAACTTGCAACATCGTGATTTGATATTACCTAGTAGGCTTGGTAGAGATCATGCAGATTTTTACGTTACCCTCCAGTTGATGAGATATGAATGGAATCGAGCAACAGGTCGCCGTCGCTTCTAGGCCGCTGCATCAATCTTATTGATTCTCGCGTTGTGGCATGCACCTAATCCGCGTTCATGCATAACGATGCGGCTCTTATACTACAGCGAAGATGCAAAACTCAGCGTCACTGCTGACTTGGTTGACAAAAATGCTATACCTCCTTACGCGATTCTGTCTCACACTTGGGGAGCAGACGAGGAAGAAGTGACCTTCGAAGATGTCGCACAGAGCGCGGGCGAACACAAGCTTGGATACAAGAAGATCCGGCTGTGTGGAGAGCAGGCAAAACGTGACGGCTTGCAGTATTTCTGGATCGACACCTGCTGCATCAACAAGTCGAATAAGGCCGAGCACTCGCTAGCCATTCGGTCCATGTTTTGCTGGTACCGCAACGCAGCTCGATGCTACGTCTATCTGTCCGACATATCTGATTCACCTTCCGGGAATGACAGGGAAGGGAGCCCACCGCTATGGGAGTTGGGCTTTCGGGAAAGCAAGTGGTTTACGCGCGGCTGGACGCTGCAAGAACTTCTCGCCCCTACCACGGTCGAGTTCTTCTCATGCGATTGGCAGAAGCTTGGCGACAGGAAATCGCTAAAGTCTCAGATCCACGAAGTTACAACCATCCCATGCAAAGTGCTCGAGGGGGCTTCGCTCTCCCATTTTAGCGTCGATGAACGGTTCCGGTGGAGGCAAGATCGGCGCACGAAGCTCAAAGAAGATGCGGCGTACTCTTTGTCCGGCATCTTTGA
The DNA here is from genome assembly GCA_026120165.1 of Leptosphaerulina australis. NCBI lineage: Eukaryota > Fungi > Ascomycota > Dothideomycetes > Pleosporales > Didymellaceae > Leptosphaerulina > Leptosphaerulina australis. The sequence goes on from JALRMI010000033.1 coordinate 123,301, forward strand.
CATCGACATGGCACCCGTATATGGCGAAGGCACAGAGGAGGCGTTTAGACGCCTTCACGAAAAAATTCGAAGTCGGGAAGAGAGCCTCCGGAAGCGAGAGGAGTGCCTTCGTGATTTACGTCCTACCGATCCCCACAATGACAAGAAGCGTATCGAAGATACAAAAGGTGGATTGTTGGAAGGCTCATACCGCTGGGTGCTCGACAACAGCAGTTTCCGGCAATTGCACAACGACCCACAGAGCCAGCTGCTGTGGATCAAAGGCGATCCTGGCAAGGGAAAGACTATGCTGCTCTGTGGCATCATCGACGAGCTGCAGAAGACGACTGCTAATAAAGCATCTGTATCCTACTTTTTCTGTCAGGCCACCGATCCACGCATCAACAGTGCTACAGCTGTGGTGCGAGGATTGTTGTATTTGCTTGTCAGCCAGCAGCCGGCGCTAATTGTGCATGTTAGCAAGAAGTACGATCAGGCAGGCGGAAGCATGTTTAAGGATGCAAACGCATGGGTTGCGTTGACAGAGATCTTTGCAAACATATTCCAGGACCCGAACTTAGGCACTACATATCTACTTATTGACGCGCTGGACGAATGTGTTACTGATATGTCGAAATTGCTTCACTTTGTCGCACAGTGGTCGTCTGCATCTTCCCGCGTCAAGTGGATAGTGTCCAGCCGCAATTGGCCAAGCATTGAAGAGCAGCTCGAGCAGGCAGGCCCTAAGTTAAGGCTTAGTCTGGAGCTAAATGCAGAGTCTGTGTCGGCGGCTGTAAACGCCTACATTCATCACAAGGTGTCCCAGCTGTCACAGCAGAAGAAGTACGACAAGCAAACCCAGGATGCGGTTTTTGAGCGATTGACCTCGAATTCAAATGACACCTTCCTGTGGGTAGCATTAGTGTGTCAAGACCTTGACAGGACAGCCAAACGGAACGTTCTGAAGAAGCTGACCTCCTTCCCTCCAGGTCTGGACGCGCTGTATGCGCGGATGATGCAGCAGATTGGCGCGTCGGATGATGATGAGGTTTGCAAGCAGGTGCTGGCTTCCATAGCGCTTGTGTATCGGCCCATCGCGCTGGCGGAGCTCATGGTCATTACTGAACTGCCAGAGAATGTCATCGAAGAAGCAGAGGTGCGGGAGATTATTGAACTCTGTGGATCATTTCTCACTATGCGAGAAGACACAGTCTACTTTGTGCATCAGTCCGCAAAAGAATTCCTTTTTGCAAAAGCGACCAATGAAATCTTCCCACATGGGATCAAAGCTGCCCATCGTCTCATCTTTTCGAGATCGCTCACGATTTTGTCAAGGATATTGCACAGGGATATTTACAGCCTGAAATTGGCGGGGATTCATGTCGACGACATTGAACCGCCTGTTCCAGATCCACTAGCAGCGTCGCGCTACCCGTGCATCTACTGGATTGATCATTTATGCGACTCGGGGCTAAATCCTCATGCAATTAATGTCAGTAACCAGGATTTTACAGTCACCGTCGATGATTTCATAAGAAAAAACTATCTCTACTGGCTAGAGGGGCTCAGTCTCTGCAAGAGTCTGGGCAGAGGTGTAGGCTCGATGGCAAAATTGTGGTCCCACATACAGGTATAGTAACTAGAAATCGCTACACGATCTAGATAATAACGAGAAAAGGCGATGCCGTATCAAGATCAGCTTGCTCGGCTCATCCAAGACGCGCGGAGGTTCATCATGTATCACAAAAGAGCAATCGAAGGATACCCTCTTCAAACGTATGCATCTGCGCTGTTGTTCAGTCCAACAGGTAGCCTGATTAGAGAACTGTTTCAGCACGAAGAGCCAAAAGGAATCAAGATTAGGCCAGCTATGAGCAGTGGCTGGAGTGCGTGCCTGCAGACGCTCGAGGGCCATAGCCATGGGGTCACGTCAGTCGCCTTCTCCCACGACTCGGCCCAGCTGGCATCGGCGTCCTATGACAGTACCGTCAAGATCTGGGATGCGAGCAGCGGCGCTTGCGTGCAGACGCTCGAAGGCCATAGCAGCTCTGTTATGTCAGTCGCCTTCTCCCACGATTCGGCCCAGCTGGCATCGGCGTCCTATGACAGTACCGTCAAGATCTGGGATGCGAGCAGCGGCGCTTGCGTGCAGACGCTCGAAGGCCATAGCAGCTCT